>DWDU01000012.1:0-33517 GCA_018245575.1 Jemadia suekentonmiller | reverse complement strand
TTACATATAGATATGCAGATGGCAAACAATTTGTAAGTGCTATCAACGCTAGTGACTATCGACGTTAAGATGGATGAGCGCTAATAGAACTTAACTTCATGCCAGTATTTCCTCAAAAAAAACGCTTTCAGGATTCACCACCTATGTTATATGTTCCAACATGGATTAGGGGGTGATTCTATTTCCATGCACCGGACACAAATCCAGAGACCATGCTTTTAGTGGGGAATTTTAAGTTAGAAAATCCCAATTATACGTTGAGCGCTAATCAAATATTTCATAACCGTTTATGCGTTTTGGAAGACACATTATTATGCGTCGGTTTGTAACAAGTCATTATTTTTTTTTTAATTTCCGATAGTATTGTAACCGGTATTTCTAACAACCCGCGTTGTTATTCACTAAGAATGATCCGGACCTATCAGTAACAGTTAATAATCTTAGCGAAAATTAAACTACTTCTAGAAACGTACGATTTCAGTAAAGAACTTCAAATTATAATCATTTTTCTCTTACATTACCTAACATTTTAATTCGAACATAATATAGTTCATTACATTTAAATAATATTCCTCATTTAAATATTTCAGTTCAAAATGAAGACTAGGAAACAACGAGCAAAATATATAACAGAAAAGTTATAGAACTTAGTGCATAAAACGTTACTCATAATAGCTGTAATATTTACGCGCACCGGCGCGGCGGTGGCGAGCCGCGTGGAGCTCAGCGGCCACCGCAGACAGTTACGTGATCCCACGCGTCTCGACTCTCGACTCTCGACTCTCGACTCTCGACTCTCGACTCTCGACTCTCGACTCTCGACTCTCGACTCTCGACTCTCGCTGTGAGACCTCGGCACAATACTTTTCTTAGCATATACATTCCTAATAAAATATACCTTTTGTCACGCCTATTTCCTATAAGCGGAGACTAAGTGTGGCGATCACAGCAGACTTATTATACCTTTTGTACATTCATTTAAGTCCTCATATACGCTCGTCTGTTAAAGTAATTTTTGACTAACAATAAATTAATAGTATACTTATAAGAGGCAGGCAGGGATACTCACCACTACAGGTACTACCCAGAAAGATAACTTCCATTAAGCAAATAGGAATTGCTATAGAAATATTTACTATACTCATATAATTATAAACCTTTACACATTTATTATATCTATGTTTCAACCCCTTGTTTTATAATTTCTAATTCAAGGTCTTACTACAAAATTGTACTGCGATACATACTTGCATACGTATCTTTACGCCGTAAATATAAAAAGACGTACCTACATATTAGGATGTCACGAGCAATAAATGTGACTAGACATTCAATAACATAAACGGTGCTATTCATGCTCAATAGTCATACAATCAAAATGAACATACAATCAAAATGAACATACAATCAAGCTTACCATCAATATCATCGTCTTGTGCAGTTTCGAAGTCCGCTAATGTAACGTTGGTCAGATCCTCGACGTACACGGGCGGCTGTCTGCTGAAGGTGTGCCTGCCGCCCAGCGAGTGGTAGCAGCTGTCCTCGTCGTCGGCGGCTTCCTCGGTCGAGGAGCCCTTCAAACAGGAGTGGAAACTCCGGGAGAGGCGTCGCTCCGTACTCATCATCGAACATTTCCCGACACAATTCACTCGTGTGTAGACACTATATTTAACGTCAACCACAAATAGAGAAAACTTTAAACACGTCACAATATTTCACTTTTTACGCTCACATTTGGTTATGTTGAGTCACCACGTGGATTTCGCGTTTAAACGATGCATGCTATTATCACCTTTGCTTAGCACTTTTAGAATACACACATCGCTGACAGTTATCATGTTTTTATCGAAGTCGAGCATTAAGTCTACGCATCATCGACAGTAATAAATCTTATGAGTTCGACATGATTTAATTACAGCCGACCAATGTCACGTTCGGCGCGCGTATATTATAACAAATACTGCATTCATTTCACATTTTCCTCCTTATCTTATCTTATCGCAACTCTAATCACGTTCAAGACCCTTAGTAGTGTGATCTACGCGTAAATAAATAGTAAAGTATGCATGTAAAGAATCAAATTTGTGAACGAATATACGTAAAAAGTGGCTATAATGTGTACATATGTACATACATTGATAGTTATGTGGGAATGTGATTATGTAAAATACAAATGGATGTACATACTAAGTGACCAAGAACCACACGGCTAGCGATGGTAATACAGCATTCAGAATTGAAAAAACCCGAGCACACGGCCCGCGGAGCACGTCGCAAGAGGAACACATAAAGGCGGCGCGTGAAAACTATAATCGCCTCGGTTCAACGTTCTGACGGAGAATGGACTTCACCGATGTCACATGCGACACGGCTAATGAATGGCAGACAAACAAAGAAATCCTAGTGATGGCTTGACTATGCTATACATAGCCCGTGACTTATACGACAGGCCTTTGTGCTGTTCGCATCTACTTATAATTTGTCTAGTTACAAATCGAGATTAGCTTAGAAACTGTAAAATTAGGAGCAAAAAAATACGTAAAAATGTCTTAATACTAACACTCAACGTTCTCGGTAGCTGTGACTAATATTATGTCTAAAAATATTCATAAAATGTGTCGTGTGTTTTAAACGTTTCCCACTTCCGGTACGCGTTTCGTCGCGCAGTCTGTCATACTGCTCAGAGTGGAAAATATAACCTCTCTGGAAGAGAAAAAGGTACATTTTTAGGTCAATGGATAACACAACAAAAGCCAGTTGAAATTTATTAACTGTCGTTTTTTTGAATATTAAAAAAAATATTCGGACATTTTTTTTAAATTCGGGTCTCCAAAGATATAGCTGGCAAGGTGATAGATTAATACAGACGTCAGTGTACAGAAGTCTTGAATGAACAAGTAAATTGGCACGATTTGATAATAAATTTCAAGATAATGACCCTTGCTTCCTTTGTATGTAGATGAATGGTTTCATGCAATAACTTTGATTTAAACAAAAATAAATACAAATAGCGCATAAATAGTTAACTGTTTTGCAGAGGGAATAGACAACAACATCGATTGTTGGATGTTCGTGTCTTTGGTAAGAAAAATAACATAAATCAAGGAAGAGGAAATATCGTATGCTGCGTTCGGATTTAATTACGAGCGCACTGCACTCGGCGTATTTGTTTACAAAAAAAGTGAAATCAGCACCATTGTCTCGGTGGAAAGTTTTGTGGGAGCGGCAACAGCCGCTTCACTGTGGCGTAAGATGTGACACTGGGTAAAAACTGCGTAACTAATAAAAAATATTTTTTCTTACTTAATCAAAGCCCGTGTCGTTTCAGTATTTCCATGTTTCCGTGTAGGGGCGGAGTAAGAATAAATTTCCCGATCCCATGCCGGGATACATGTTGTATTAAGAGATAAGTAAACCAGGAGCTGGCAGATCGCGGTATGGCGTGGTCTGCCTACGCACAGCTAAAGGCCCTGGCCACCTATGCACAGCAACGTAGCCGATGCGAGAAGCGATGCTGTGCAATCCCCAACCCGCATGCTCAGCGTGGGGATTTTGGACATAACCCCTCTGGAGAGGCCTGTGTCCAGCAGTAGACTACAATAGGCTGATAATGATGATGAAAACAAAGTAATTTTAAGCAATTACACACGATACAAATTGGTAAGTATTACTTTGCCATCTTACATTTAAATATCATGGTTTGGTATACAGATTAACAAATTCGCTGACATTAACAAAACCCTTAATGTTCCCCAAAAACAATTGCTTTGAAGGTCGTCCAAATGTGCGAATCGAGCCGGAACGTCTGCTCTGTGGATCCAAATGGCCAACATTCCAACACAATCTCTAACGCAGAATAATAGAAGCTCTGGTTTCAAATAACATAAATAAAGTATAATCGGAAACTCGGAATGGCCACGAATATATCAAGATTACAATAACATACATTTCATTCATGGCGAGCCTCGCTGAAGCACGAATGAATGGTTTAGAGCTCAATTCCGTTTTATTTATTCAATGATATATTTGAAAGATATATATTTCGTATTACGTATTTGTCTAATATCAGTAAACATACGAGTATGTATGTATATATCCACACATGAACACTATTTTCCATGTAGCACAAATGTTAGCTTTAGTAAGTTTGAAAAAGTCATGTCCTTCAATGTATTATTATTACTCTTCATTTTAATGTTTTAAAACATTAGTAGTCAGCACGAAGTAGGGTCACGAATTAAATTGGAACGCATGCAATATTATTATTGAAAACAAATAAAGAAAAACAAACGGAAAAAATGTTGTAAATTCAAATACGGAGGGGCGGCTATTGTATGCGAAAGGCAGACCACATCGTTGACGCAGTACGGTAATGGGAGCACGTATGTATGAGGCCAGGTCTGGCGGACCGCCAACACTTTCCGGCACGAGTCCGATATTTCTCAAGATAAGCCAAGGTTCTGCGAGCGACCGGGACCAGCCGTGGCGTGCCAGTAATCAAAGGAATCACTCGGCACACGCAAGGACTCACTCACTCACCCAGTCACTCGCCCAATTACATTTCCATTATATAACAGTGGCAAGGATGTAATGGCCGCTAACGGATCGTTACTTTCGCGCCATATCTTACGACCTTCGCACTAAATCTTGATAAGAACAACATTGATTGAATCGGAACACTCAAAGCGATAAATTGACGCAAGGTTAATTTTAAGTAGCTAATAATATTATGCTTGACTTTATATTAATAACATTGTAGGTGCGCAAGGTGTATAAGCTTTTCTCCAACAAAAGTTTCGTGGGCAACCGCAACATCCGTAGCAAAGCCACGTAAATTAAAACGTTACATATTTTGTGGCTAATAAACACACGGATTCCACACTGCGGGAGATAAATGAATGGTGTCACTATGAGATGTAAGCAGATGTGCCCATTCATTAATTGATTGTACACGTATGACGTTAGGAGAGCTTAAGCCTGAAATGATAAGCTGCTTTTTTATAAGGAGCGAACTCGACGAATAGGTTCTCAAGGCGAACAAATGCATCCGTTAGCGACCAACGCTGACACGTTACTAATGATGTGGCAGGTATAAATCATGTTTATAATGGACTCGAGCGAAGACAGCCGGAGGAAGCTGACGATTTGCGACGGATATGACTATTGGGACAAGTAGAACGACGTACCGCATAAGACTCCGGTACTGAATCGTGATGTTAAGCTCAACAAATGATCCCATTATATATTTCCGCCACAGATGGCGCTGATTATCATTTATCACGAGCGACGTTGATTGACGTGTAGACTAATTAATTAAAGGTAATTTTAATAACGTTGGCACATATGAGAAGGATCACTTATAACTATTGATGTAAACTATGAAACAATTTTAATACGAACAGATTACTGAAATTAAGATAAAAACTCAACATATTGAATAGTAAAATTCGTTTGGGTTTGCGTCTAATAATACTGACGTCAATTACCCTGCCTCATGTCGGCCTGTGAAAATATTACACATTGTGCGAATAATGGTTTACCTCGTCAACAAGTCACTACAACGATCGTAAAACAAGATAAACTAGTTTCCTGTTATTCAGTTCCCAAGTAACTTTTCCCGAGCTCTAATAAACTTGTCAATGTTCATCTAGAATTTCCATTGTCGGACTGAAACGAAAGATGGACCAGATAAGACTTAATCGTTTTGTCAGAAGGTGGATTTTAGTTAATTCCCAATGAGCCGTCTACTATTAAAACTATCTTTTGTCGACTGCGGTTGAAGTAACCCAGTACCAATACACAGGTTTGACGTCGGGGTAAAGAAAGTTCCGATTCCTTACAAACATATCTATTTAGAAGACCAATTCCTTTTTCGACACACGTATCTACCGAATAGATAAACAGTGTATTCGACAATGTAAACACGCTGCTTGTTCGCACCAAGAGCACATGCACTAAAATAGAATCGCACGAAAATAAACGCACACGTCAAGAATCCTTGTGAGATGCCGCGAATAAACACGCACTGAACGTATGCACAATTTTAATACGCATGAACGCGAAACGTCGCCCCAGTGAGTAAAACCACATTCGCTTTTACACCTTGCCGTCTCTAGTTTCGCGTGCTACGTAAGAGATGTACAAAGATAGGATACCGCGTGACTGCCTCCATTCAGAGACACTAACACACTGACTGAAAAGCGCTGCGCACGCGCACGCCTCGCCCGCCATCGCGAACCGTTTATTTACTATTCACAGTTTAAAATCCGAACGTGCTCCAATAAACATCGCAGCGATATAGACCGAGAATACTTCATGCTATAATTCACAGTAATGGAACATTGAAGATATAATAAAAACAAAGTGACTGATACTGATAGCGAATAATACCATGACCGGGTATTGCATGAACAATGATAAATTAATTTATTATTACCCGGAAAATTGAGACATTTAAAAAACAATTGAGGTTAGTTGATTAATTATTTACGTAGTCCAAGTACCTAAATCTGATAAATCATCAATTAATTTTTTGTACTAATCCATTAAAATAAATTTAAAAGTAATTGTAATCATTTAATAAGCAAAATAAATAAACAAGCATGATTGCATCTTGTAATGATATAAGTACTTAAAGTGATATCATCGAGCTGATGCTGTCATTCTCAGTTGTAAGAATTATTTATTTTAATCGAGTCGCTATTGCTAACGATCGGTCGAGAGCCGATTGAAAAAACGAACAGCAATGTTCCATAAAACCACAGCAAACATCTCATAATCATTATGAAAGTGAAAGTGCATCATTGAGCGAAGTCGTAGCATAAGAGAAGCTAGATACCGATATTATAAAACCAGTTGAAATATTTTGTTCACTTTTACTAAACAGTACGAAGTCAGGTAAACAAGGCAAGGCGGCGGGCGCAACGAACTCCCCAGGGAAGGCTACGTCGGTACACTTGTGTAATTATTTTAAGCCCGCTAGACGAGGACGGGCAAACACGGAGACTGACTGGAATGTCGACCGCATGCTTAAGGATAGTTTCACATGGACGTGAAACTAGCAGCTTGACAGGAATACAAATTAAGCTATAGAACAAGAACTACAATGAGTTGTGCTTGAAAATATGGCGAAGGAAAATACGTACCGAACACTAAGAGTAATCAAACTTTAATCATCGACATATCGCAGTCCATGGGTTGGGTTATACAAAGTGTATGGAACTATAAGTCTTTGTTACTCATAACGTTAAAATGTAACGTAAATTGGAGAACCCGTGGTGAATTTTACGTTCCCTAGTGAATTGTGATGATAATACTCGCTTTTATGGAATTAGTGGAAAATCTTTAATAGCATAAGATTACACACGTGTTCGTAGAGAATCGTCCGTGTCTAACGCGCAATGGAAATGTATAAAACTGTTTGATTCTCAAGACGACTGGTCCCAAAACAAAAATGCTGTACACGCCAATAAACACGTAAATGAATTGCGGATAAAAGAAAACGAGGCGGTTAGCTATTGACCTTGGTAACATAGGGCGTCGTTACATTGGTTATAAACATCTCAAATACTAAGGTCACGGGCGAGCGGACATATGAAGCGTGAACACAAACTGTTTATGTATATACGAGTACATAGACTTAAACAAGTACAGTATATCAACTATCGAGATACAAACAAAAACTAAATCATACATAACAGACACTATACACAGCACGAAAGAATTGATGTTTAACGTTTAAGGTAATGTCTTCACTTTGCTAGTGAGTTATTAACGAAATAACACCGATAACTTTAAATATTTAAACGAATTTTCTTTAATAATAATCTTTGCCACCTGCTTTGTGATAACCTATATTTAATACATGGGACAGAACGAACTGTCACAAACACGTTCCAGTTTACAACAAGCTACATCTTGAACACCATGTTTATTGACTCGGGAAATATTTTTTAAAACATAGTTAACTAATTATTGAATGTAATACATAGTGAAGAACATAATACTAGTTTACAATTAGTGTACTGAACTGTTGCTTATAAGTTAACGAAAATCAATATTTGATTAATGAATAATAAATATAAAGATTAATATTTGATTGTTTTTTACAATAAAGCTTTTCGTTACTTATCATCAATATGGGTGTTACTAAAAGAAATTGACCTCATTTTACGGTGTTCTGTTTGTATCGGTAATGTATTCATTCGGTGATTATTCCTTACATAGCGTCAACCAGCCGGCGACGGCGTGTAGGAGCTGTGTAGGAGTGCGCTGGGCAGTGGGCGACGGAACTTGGCAGCGGCATTTGCGTAAAACTGCCCTTCTCTTTTGATAAACTAAATATAACCCAATTTTTTAACTATTTCAATTTTTAAAATTAAAATTCAAACACATGGAAAATGCTATCCTTACAAAGTATTGAATAATTTAATTCAGTATTGCCACGATAAAACTAACTTTACATAATACCCTTAGTATAACGGTACCATATAATGATATACTTACTAACATCATGCGTACATAAGTGATACTTGCATATCATACAATTATGCTATTCCCCTATTTTAGAAATATTATGTGAAGGCTAAAACACTAACTAATATTTTTTATTCATAATTTTCATTATATAGTAAAAACATTTTCATTGAATAACACATAATGTTCTCACAATTATAGTTTAAATACGCCACAACGATCGCCATGTTGCCATAAATACGAACATAAATTACATCGAGATTGTATTTATTCGCGGCGCTAATTGGAAGCGACGGCAACATTATAAATTATAACTAACAAATACTCTTATCATGACATAAAAGAAAGAATTAATTAAATATTTAGATAAGCTAAATAACGTAATTAGTGTTCAGCTGAGAACAGTTTGCAGTTTAATTGTACATTTAAATGAATTACATCAAACATATAATTTATGTTATAAAATATTTTATTTAATGTACATTATAATAAAACGCTCGGTGGAGCCATTATATCTGCAACATATTTTAAACATTACATCGAATGTGCTCCTAAAGTATAAGAAAAAATGCAACCATTTTGAATCCGCTGCTGTGGTTAATAAGACGCTACAAATTCTTTATCCCCAACCATGTCGTATGCTCCAAATATGGTAGTACTAGAATTCCATTTCGTATTTTTTATTAATAATAGTACTAACAGTCGCTATTCTGCTGCCCTGTCACCAATTTAATAACAATTAATAATTTTATTAACAACTTATAGTACCTTGTATTATTCCATAGTAGGACGTGAACATAACTGGTGAAATGTGGGAGTGTATTACACTCTTCTGCCTACCTTTTCAGGGATGAAAGGCGTGATAATACGTCTATAGCAACTAAACTAACTGAAACTATTAGTCCTATTCATACAGATATATTCAGTCGCAGATGTCTATGGGCTGCTGCGTCCACTTGCAACTGCCGCCTGAACATTTGCTACTTATTTCATTCACTTAACAAAATCATGAACGCGATATTCAGTGTTACCATATACCTAATACAGGAACGTTGTGTGACAAAACAGCCGTGCACACGTATTGTGATAGATATTTGTACATGTGCTCCGATGGAAATGAGAAAGCCTTACAATGCACGCACTCACTTCAAGTAGATGTGAGGAACTTTCAGTGCCAACCTTCGTAATGGATATTAATGCGAAAAGCATACACAAAGTATATAACACAGTGGACGCATAAATAATTGTATGTATTTAGAAAACATCTAGGAATCATTGTACAAATTTATATAATGTTCAGAATGTCCACTCAGCCCATTTTAGTTACAATCTCTTTTGTATAATATGTATTTTTTTATTATTTTGGAACGTTTTCTGTGCAGTACATGGATGATGTTTGCGCATGATCGGTGTTACCAATTTTAAGTGAAAATCTTCGATTGCCTTTCGCTATATAAATAAAATTGCGCAATGTAGTAAAATTATATATGGATATTTCAGTGTTATGGAGAGAACGATGTTGCATTTCCGCGAGAAAAAACTGTAATTTGTGTACTTTATATCACAATAAAAGGAATCGATATGGTTCACAGAATTAGCAAACTCAAATGACACAGAACAGTCTATAGAGCCCGAAGGATTACGTGCATTATCCAGTGGCGACCACGCAGCCGATGACGCAGAATAGGCATCAACCAGCATAAAGAGAAGATGACACATATTTAACGATAATAGATCAAAATAATGACGGTGATGTCATTAAGAAACTATAACGTATTAAAACAGAAAACGTAACGCGGACCATGAAAATACCGATACAGAAGATTTTTAATTAAAACTACCTTAACTACGAATAAATAATCTCGCGAACAATAACGATTAACATCTCAAAACTACATGTGGGTGAATGGTTGAATACGTCAATTTAATAGCCGAATCAATCAGTTTAATGGATCAGTGGAGCAATGAAGTCGGTACTGGGCACTGAGGAAAGCGCAAAAAGTGGAATGAAGAACGAACTTTCGTTGGCGAAGTGTGTCAATAGAATGCGCGGGCGCACTCTGTGTGTTTACAAGGCGTGGTACAAAGCAAATATCAACATACATACAGCAAGCTACATACGTTTTGTCGTTGTCGAGTAATACGTGCATACATAAGTGAAACTGACCGTGCATGTGTGTGACAGGGAAAGATAACTTAAACAGTAATTATGTCAGTGTTGTATTTAAAAAGTGAAGCCGGCGCGCACCAGCAAATGAAGTACTGACACGAACCAATAAACCAATAACACCACCGCGACGCCAGAGATGAACGAAAAAATACATTTTTGTTGTTTATTTCTGCATTGCATGTAATTGTTTCGATATTTTTTTCTAAGCCTAAACAAATATCAATATTTATTCTGAGCTAAAATAAAATTAAAAATAAATACAAAATGTAACATGTGTGTACACTGTTTATATTATCCTATAGTATAGTACCTATACATACTAAGCGTTTAAAAACTGTTCTATTTCTGTTTAAGTTTGTGCTATAGACAACTACGTCATTACAAAAAGCGAACATTTAGATTTACATCATAGTTTAATTTAACATCACGCCCATAACTCCCGAATTAGCAGGCAGAGGAGTGTAGTACACTTTCACATTTCATCAGTTCCGTTTACGTCCCACCATGGATTAGGTGGTGAGGCAATTGCTATGCAACGGACATATATCCAGACCCCGACCCGGATATCGAACCCAGGACATCTCGTTTAGCGGTCACGCTTTCAATCACTGTCAATAATCATAAAAATAGATATAGTAAAATCTCCGATTAAATTTGTACTGAAATAAGGTGTAAATATTACCGATCTTTCACATACAAATACATAATATACATATATGTATACATAGTACTAATGTCACAGCTATTCAAGACGTGAATAATAAATATCCGTGTTCTCGTATGTGAGAGTTCAGTGTGTCACCTCACAAAGGCACATTGGACGGATAAAGCACGTGTGCCGCAACGGGACGTAGTACTGTGTTGCCATTGTCGGAACAACTGCACAGTTGCACATTAAAAAGATCAGGTTCTATGGTTCACCAAACAAGAACGACCCAAACATTACTAAAATCTAGCCAATGTAGGCACGACATGTGCTGGACCAAAGAGCGAAACTTGACTACAAGTATATTACCGTAGTATTTTTTTTAATTTTAACAATCCCCTTCCTGATCTCACTATATTAATTAGATAATCCATCGACCTACTACCAAAACGAGTATTGATAATTTTGACAGCGATAACGATTTATATAACGAACTTGTATTATTACAGCTTATTAATCCATGGATGGCTATGCAATCATTTTTAACCCTGCTATGTATAAAATATTGGTGCTAAGTAATCAATGTAATACGAACACTGTTATTTTCCATAATAACACTCGTTACTGCATTAACAAGACAGTACAGCCTACACACCAAGCGCGGTAACAAGCAATTCAATGAGTTCACGACTACCTTCGGTATTGGCTGGAAAAAATGTTACTTTAATTGAAAACGCGGGGATTATGGGCAGTCAAAGCCCTTCACTAAAGGTGGCCTATGTCTAGCAGCGCATTGACACAGACGATATAACAGATAGAAAACGTTAACGATAAAAAAATTGGAATTTATATTAATCTTATCACCAGCACAATACATGCAAAGGTAATGTATTTAACAATGGTCACTTTGTGTATAAAATATCAATATACCGATAATTTTGATAACTGATATTATATTTTTATTTCCTGTTTAATAATACACTGGGTATTGGAAAAGATATATGACTATGTCATAATAGTGTTTTTTCTCTCCTGGGACCATTATATGTATAATTCTCGGTTTATGATAACAGTAGCTTAGTCATCCGCGTTTCTTTAACCCACGGCAGTGGAAATACGATTTCTGGGGAGCAATCCCAATGTCACGTCACAAAGAAATTCTTAAACATCAATCCCCATTCAAAACTTACGGATAATCATCGTTACCTAATTACAACTTAAAACTTGTGCAGTCTTATAAAAATTAGTACTTAATAACAATTATAACTTTTATGTGTGTTGTACAATCTGAAACACTATTTTATTACATTATTAATATAGACTACGCCAGGTACGTCGCGGGAATGGCAGACAGTACGTAATGCCAAGTAACTACATAGAAAAAATTACATTTTTTCTTCTTAGTATTATAAATTGCATTGTTACAAGTATAGACAAATGAATATAGGTACATTTTATACATGTTTAGTGAAGTCGCGATCACGAAAATCTTGTATTACGCACGAAAATTAGCAATTTATGCAAATAGTCTGAACCAGTATCACAATTAAAACGAATAACATCACATTTAGCCACGAGACCGATTAGGCGACGACTGCTTATGTATATTTACAATTTAAATGTAATTTTTACATACATTTAGCACACGTCAAGTGGACTTGCATCGTGTCACAAGTGACCCTAAATGCTAGTAAAGTGATTCAATATGATTCCGCTATTGGGAGCTATAGAAAATTTAATAATTCTATATAGACACATGTAAACATTGTATTTATGTACATAAATCCATATGTTATTACACATATAACACATATGTTATTATATAAAAGCAATTTTTAAGACATTTAGAATTTTCCATGTGATACGTACGTCATGTTTAGCATATTTATATTTAAAAATGCTATTCGCAGATTTATTATGAACGAAAATATGAATAAAACTGGATCAAAGATTTAAATTGGAGTAGCAAAGTGTTCCTTTTATATATCTATATCTGATTCAAATCGAAATTCGAGCTACTAAAACTAACAAATAATATTTGGATGTTTATGATGTTTTGGATAAAAATGTAGTCGTTTTTATTGATACTGCTATTGTAAAGTACACACTTCATTCAGATCAGACTTAAATGCAAAAGCTTTTCAAAATATACATATATGAAAAACATACCATTTAAGTTTAGTTTTATTGAATTCCTATCCATTACGAGCGCACAACCCGCCCGCGATCACTTGAAACCTATGTGCTATATACCTACATGTAGTCACTTCGACGATTACATAAGTCATGTTTCAATCTAAACAATATGAAACTGTTGCTAACAACGTCTTAGAGTCTATAAAATATATTTTAAAAATCTGATAATAGTTTTTTCGATGTACGTATTTCACTGTAACGTTTTCGCGTAGGTCTCAAGTTGCCACGCACGGATTGTACATAACTAGAACAAATGACATCAATAACACATATATATAAACACTGTAAAACGACTCAGCAATTACATTAAGTTGATCACTACGGGTATAAACCCATCTTAATGTTCATGGATTAATTAATAATAATCGGAAGCGTTACGTGACTTTATTTAACATCTACCGCGTGTGTTACAATACGCAGATGTCTGTTCCCGTAGCCGTCGCGGAAACGGAATAGATGGATATGTTGGTGGAAACATACTGCACGTATTAACAGTTGCAATGTAATAAATGAGAATAGTGTTCTGCACTCCTCTGCCTATCATTTCGGAGAAATATAAGTGTGATGTTATATAAATGTAAATATTTAAATAGTTACAAGTTTTTTTTTGTATAATTATGTAACATATAGATTAAAGCAGAAAGGATCTTTTAATTTTATCGATATGTTATTATGTGTTCCGTTTGAATACAAAAAATATACAACTAAATTAACCGAATCTAAAACAAAGTTTAACCCACAAGAAGCCAATACAAAGACTGTTTATAGTAAAACTGGGACAGCTTTTTAGCGGGGCTGGGTCCTGGCGCGGGCCGACATATGGCACTCCTAGTCAGGGTTGCCTCGTAAAATAAAATAAAACTGTCAACTTTAATATAATTAATTTTTGTACGATTAGTTAAGCGTTCTATACTAATTTAAAAAGGCCTACAATTTCCCTTTATTACACCGCAATAACTAAGCACAATGCACACATCCATTACAACAGTATGACTACAAGGAAACTATAATCACAAAACCAGTAGGTACACCAAGTGAAATGGTTCTTCCTTTATAGATTGTATTTTCCTTTTCGATTCACAATCGCACCTTCAATTTGCGTGAGATAATTTACATGTGCATTGTATTGGCAAAAAAACCCCTTTGGGATCGTTATATCAAACAATTAACAGAAACACGGAGATAGCGATGATGACTAACTTTAAATTTTTATAACGGTACCCTTATATTTTCATTCAAAATATACCCACATCCCTGGTCCGCACGGACAGGAGCTAGTAAAACCTATATTTACGACACGGGCGCATTCGGCAAACGGCGGTGGACACAAATCGTTGGAAGGGTGCCAACGACGGTAACACCATTCGGGCGGCTCGTTATCGATTCACGTTTACGTGGCATTGACGACCGATTGCCACTCTCGAGTGGAACGCCGGTGTTAGGAGAGCCGGTGATGAGATGAGGTTGCGCTGGCGGGTTGTGATGTGATTACAATAACTCTACATGAGATTCTTTTTTTAATCGAAATTTATTTTAGGTTTTTAATACTACTGTATATAGGTACCAACCCTGTTGTTCTTTACGCTTAATATTACATATTATATTTGACTTTATAGTACATTATTAATGTTGTAGAGCGACGCTCATTTGTATATTGAGTACGCGTGAAGACGTTTGCGCCGTTGACGACATTGTAAAAGACTATAACGACTGAGTGGGGAATTGTAAAAGATAAGAAATCTTAATTTGTGGGCACTGGTTTTCAATTTCATAGCTACAGGAACAAATATTCATTAGTAATAGATAAGAATAATCACATTAGATTGTGTGTGATTAGACTAGTATATGATTTTTATAAAGCGATACCACCTTGATTAAATTACCATATATATATCTGTTATAAAAAACATATTTAAAAATCATTACTTCGACAACAGCCGAACAGACTGCGGCCCAGTAGTGGACCGTGAAAAAGATTGAAACTATTTAAATACACATATAATAGTAATTAAAACGCCTCTAGGAACAATGCAGGCACTTATCGTAATTAACGACAGCAGTAGGTTGACACGTGAGACCTGGGAAATGAGTCAGTCTCCTTACAAAAATCTCAAAATATGAGAATATGTACAATATAATTAAGTACAATTTTTATATATTTTTTTTTCATTTTTGACAATTACCACAATTCCTTACACACACGAGTTCAGTGATACAAAATCCTACTAGGCATTAAGTCTGCATATCATTAAATCATTAAATAAATATATAATAATTCTATAAAATATATAAGTCAGAATTCTTCGAAATTAGCATGCGCGTACGAAAAGAATGTCAAATGTACAAAAAGGACGTCAGATCTGTAAAGATGAGATATATGAAGCTCGGTGACCTCGTTATCATAAAATAATAAGTTATTCTAATATACTGAATGATCACAGGTAAGAATAAATGTGTCATTTATCAAACACAATCCATTATTAAATCCAAGATTCCTTCGTTTGTTTTAAATCTGAATATTTAATTCTATTACTCATCGATATGTTGTATTATGCACGAGGACGCACCGCAGTCGTGAGCTGCTCTAACATATGTCAGCGTCTATCTTCACATATGTAATTACTATACTTAATATGATGGACATCGCTTTGTGGTTATTAAGGAAGCCGAGAATGATGTGCGCTTGATGCCCGCGTTTACCAATTATTTATACATATAGTAAAACTGTGACTGATCGCTGTCTGTAAATGGCAAATAGGTATATTTGAAAATTCATAATGGGGGCCTTTATATACGCAAAAGAACTCGAAGCAATGTTTTTTTTTGTCTGTATGTTTGTGCACGCTAATCTCGGATACGGCTTATCCGATTTGAATGCAGTTTTCAGGATTATATTGCGATGGGCTTCAATTAATATTTAGTGTTTTTTTCATTTAAATCGGTTAGCAAATAAAGAAGTTATGTCAATTTATTTTAATCACGTAATAAGTACCAAGAAAAACAGCTCAGATCTATATGATCAATCATAATAAATAAGGTTCAGCTTAAGCTGGAGGTTCGTCAGTTAACGCGATGCGACCCCGCGTAAGTATATAAAACTCTTTTACTCCTTCACGCAAAAATTACTGGACGGAACTTTATGAAAATTTGAAGAGTTATAGTTTATAAATTAGTATATACATAGGGTACTTTTTATCGAAGTCGAAATCTAGGCGTACGAAGTCGTGGGCACATCTAGTTAGTAAACATAATTATAATGTAATTTGTGCATATTAATATAATTAATTATAACGTTTAATACATAATTGATTCTATACAGAATCCCAACTGTTCCAAAAAACTATTATTCATGGCGAAAACTTAGTTATCACGACGTTCTATCGCACAATCTTAGATTCGACTACAGGAACACCATATGGCTAAATGAATAACTTTAATGTTAATGGTACTTTTTTATTAATGTAAAATTATTTCTGTCTTTCTTTAATGACACTGAATACCTACGTGTAAAGACGTTATTATTAATATTCTCATATCACCAGCTTTTATATTTTTACCACGTGTATCAATTTGAATGAAGCTTTATTCTCAATTAAATTTTAACCCTACATTCTGATAGGAGACCCATGTTTCAACAGTGGAACGGTAAAAAGATCGAAAAAAAATTTTTTTTTATACCAATGCAAACGACACAAAATTAAAAATAAATCCCAATAATTACCTACATAAAATTTTATGTTGAATGATTACAGCTTCAGTGTCTCTCGTATTTACAGTATATAATGAGGACAGTGCCGTTATAATGAAGAAAAGTTCCCGGAATCATTCGTTCACTTCCTCATTCGTTGACTCGTTCACTGCAGTCGCCAGTTTCTCTCGAACCGCTAAACTAGACCAGCAGGTCGTCCGCGGCAGTCGTAAAGCGTCTTTAGACTCGTAATTCTCGGATGCCGTAGAACTACAACAACAAAATCTACTCACTACAGGGATTTCTCTGTTCTGGGAAAACAACAAGACTAAAAGAACGGAATGGTAAGGTTGACATTTATTCTCATTACGTGTGCCTTTCCTGTAAATGTCGCTCGGTACATTTGGAATGAGGCACATAAACCAACTAAAATAATAATATTACTATATATTAACAACACATCTAGAAACTGAGATATATATTTTTAATCATATACTAAGATATCTATTTTTAATCACAGCAATTAAATAAACATTAGGATTAGGGAATTCTCGTGAACGCAATGTTAAGGTACATCTGAACAAACCCCAGCTCTGTTTTAACTCCTGTTTAAGCTTGCATTGCTGTTTCAGGATGAAGGATTAAATAATCAAACTAACACATAAACCATAATTTACAGAGGCGCCATATTATTTGTGACTAATCTAGTTAGAAGTTCAATTCCACCATAGGTTAAATATGTAAATGTATACGGGACGCACTCCACATCAGACGGCCTGCATACCCGTATTATAAAACCGTGCACAGGAATTTGAAAATCTAATTGTCAGATAGGCTTACGATGCACCGCATACAGAGTTCTACTTTCGATTCGCGACTGGCTAAAAATTCAAAAAAAGCAATTTAGATTCTCTCTAAGTTTTAATATGCATCTGAAAAACGCACGCGACATCGACCTGATGTTTTTAAAAAAACCTTGTTTGTAGCTACGAATGTTCATTGTTTATCATTTTTTATTAAAAGTATATACTATTTAACAAGCCTCTCTAAGCGCGCGTATAAATCCTTGACAACAACCTTAAATGTAAAATGTACAGGCACATTTAGAGACATATGGTGTGAGCAGTGGTAACCGCTTTAAAATTATAGTCTTGCAGCTGTCACATTTTATTCATGTAATCCACAAACATGTTAAGAGACAAAGACGTGTAGGTACATAATATATAATCTTGATCACACACGCAAGTTCACATCACACGAGCAAGTTAACCTCGTACACACGCGCCGGCGCCATACGTCGCAGCTTTATAAGGAAAGAGAAAGCTTTGTGGAGTTACGTAAACGTCAGAAAGCTTTAGGCATAAGTGTACTTGCGTATATTTTGTCTCAGCCTTTTGTTGCTAAGTATCGGGACTATTATATAATTTAACGCTAAGTAAATGACCGTTATATAAACAAATGTTAAGTACCTACACTTAAAAACTTATCAGGAATAATCATGTTGCTTTTTATTTACTCTGCCAATCTTGTATGAAATATAGAATTTATAATTTTTAATTCATGATTAAAATTATTAATTTCAGCCACAATTGTATTCTCTGATTATCAACTAAAACAAATATTAATTAAATAATTATCTCCATTATCTTCAAGTTATTCAGTCAGATTTGTATTAAAAAATAATAGTCGATAAAATCTTTACCCTTTACCACTATATGTAATTGCAGCGATAATATTGTTCATCGATTTACAAAGAAAGCCAGAAAAGTTAACTCTGTTTAGGTAAAAAATCCTCCACGTGCAATTTATATTGTGACTGGCACTAAGCTTGTGCGAAATTAGGAAAAGTTGGGTACTTTGCAATACAATTGTGTGTGGTTTACCCAATTACCTTTCGGAACGACGCTAGATAAACAGCCCAATGTACATGTTCGAACAACCTGATCTAGACAGTCTTCGATCTAATATTTATTTTCACACACATAAATAAACATCTATTTTTACGAGAGTGGAGTGAATTAAAAACAATGGGACGTGACTTTTTATGTCAAGTGTATTAGTCCTTGTGACTGCAATCGCTAATGGACATATGCGAATAATAGTCCGACAGAACTATAGGTCTTAGTAAATATTAGTTCAGTTAGAGTGTAAGTTGCGTCCTCTGCGTTAGATTTACGGTAAATAGCTTCAATCATTTTGAACATAATGACGCCAGAACTCTCCGAAACTGGGATGTATAAATAGAGATTTTGGCACTCGATAGTCTCTACCTACTTTGTAAGGGAATTAGCTTGATAGCGTAATAAAAATAATTAATCTTTAACACAGGTAATATGAAATCAGACGATATGTAACATGTATCACTTTCACATATCACTACGCATCACATAGTACGCGGTGAAAAGCGACGCATCATCAACCGAATGATACCCATAAATTAAGATGTCACTCGCAACGTTCACTCACACAATAGCTAATTGGGAAAATAAAAGAATAATAATTAACGTTTACATTGTGTAATCATCAATAAATAAAGTGAATAAATCAGTGGTACAATGTAACGTTGTCAGTGTGACGTGCTAACTTCACGTTTCGGCTCTCACACGCTGCTTGGACGTACTTCGATTCGTCGACGACCACGCCAACCCGAAGAAAGTGTTGCATTTATAGTTTAATCAGTCGATAACTTTAGATATGTAGCTCACAAACGTGCCGCTAGATAATTTTGTAACGAGTTACAATACAACTGGTGGGAATAAAAAAAAATTATAAACGCAACGAGTTTTACAAGATTTTAATGGCCCACAAACCTAGGACTGTTTGACTACAAAATCCAAATCGTACGTCATTTCCGCCGACCATTGCACACCGGAAGTTGGGGGAATGACCGCGTCACAGACGGAGCGCGGGTATCGAATGTATCGACAGGAGTGCGCAAAATTCGTCAACCGTGCATCCGTGAGCCGGCCACCGCACGTGCGTACGTACACATACATACATATGTAGCTACTGAACACCTGCCTTTATTCACATACTCAATTTTATTTGCCCCTTTGTAACAACTTAACTTTTAAAGTAAAAAATCCAACTGAATGTCAGTTCAAGGTTCAAGGTTGCATAATATAAAATAAATAAAAACGTAACATCACGCCTGTAATCCCAAAAGAGGTAGTTAGACGAATATAGTGAATTGGTACCTTTCACCAGTTGCGTTTTCGTCTCAATGTGGGGTAGATGGTGAGCCTATTGCCATACACAGGGCACATTTACATTTCCACACTTCGAGCCACTACTAGGAAATCTAAATTACAAAAATGCAGAATCTTTCGATCGACAGTCGCGCTTGTAACCAACACGACCAACGATGCTAGTCACATGGCAAGATGCATGTAAAGTACAATTATACACATGTAGATTCCTCTGCCTACTTCTTCGGGGATTACAGGGTAACATTACATTGCGTATTTTACATTATATGTGTGTATGTTGTCACATACGAGTGTTTGGACAACTATCAACTAGCCGCTGCGTGCTCATGCATTTGCATCAATTAGAATTAAAGGATTAATGGCATAATATTACACGTTATTTTGCACACATGCTGCAACAAAGTAGGTCTACTCATATATATAACGCTCTCAGATATCATGAGAATAATAAATTAGTAATCAAATAGTTAATTTACGCACCTCGATACAACTACGATTATATTTCTATGTTATCACATGGGTTATCTTCTATGTAAAAATTATTGATTTTATCATAAACTTTTTGTTACAGACGCCCAAATAAGAGGATCCTCACGCCGTGGGGTCACAGCTTGTATCAGGGCGGCACAGGGCCAGTGAACTTTGTTTAATTAGTCTCACCTTACGGCTCGTACAATGTTTAATATAACAAGGGAATAAGGGCACCGCAGGTCGCCTGGACAGACCACCCCTTATGAAGTATAAAGTTTCAATTTAGAGTTAAAATCCTTTTTTTGTCCCCTTTGATAATAAGGTTAGTTGATTTTTTTCTTTCAATTTTTCGGCGGTGTTGTTCTGCATAATAAAACGCTATCTTATAATATCACAACCTATGTTTCATTTTAATTCTATTATGCCAACACAAACTATACTTTTGTATATCTAGACAGTACATTTAGCTTTAATCATTTCATTCGCAAAAACAATTTTCAGTATCAAATCTTTTACGATCACTCATCATGTCAATATTTAAACAAAAAGCGAAAGAGTCCTGATAGAATTAGGGTTGATTTTCTTTCCCTACAAAAAAACACTTCGTAATATTCTTGAGACCAGTTCTCACGGCGTGTTATCAACACCTCGAGGGCTCGCTACGGTGCGGTATGACGATAAGCATGGTTATCTGCCATATCTCTGCGCTATTTACATATACTTTGACTCATAACAACCAGATTTTTTAAAGCCAACGGTGCGAAGATACACACTGTGCGTTTGAAGGCGATGCCGTCAGATACGATCACTAATATTGCTGCAATTTTAACATCGCTGGAACGTTTCCGACAACATATTCCACAGTCAGTCGGTGTAGGTTTTGTTGGGTGACAGCCATCGAAACTAGCTGTAGGACTTCAAAGTTTAATTAAAAACTTCCAACAGCTAAGTGAGCCATCGATCCACATCTCCAATCCGATATCCTGATTCCAACACAGTAACACGCTTTTAGGGGTTGAATAAATAAATATTCAATTTTGTGCATGTGTTTCTAAGGGTTGAAACTCTTTCCACGCCAAAGTGCAACAAACTTTTGATTTGTATACCTACATAAAAAAACATATTATTTCCATTAAAATATTGACATATTTTATTGCTAAAAGTTTTGCGAGTACATAATGTAGATGTCATTAAATGATGTAAAGATGAAATGATGGGATAAAGGATTAAATGATTTAGACTGGAGAGTACGAAGACAATCGTAACCGCCATCTTGTTGCGATTGGCGGGAGCTTATGAAGAAGAACCTCGGTTTGGTCCCAAACTATGCTAAGAAAACTTACCATAATTAAGCCAGCACGTTATTTAATAGAATATTGATATAGATACGACATCAAAGCGAACAAATACAATATGGCGAAACTGAAATAACAAAGCATTAATCCAACAGCGTTAAAATTCCCTTGATATACAACCAATGCGTGTTCCCTACAAAAAATAATGACTTCACTGGTCGAGAGGACTGCTATGTATAACGCGATCAAACGCGTGAAGTATGTTTTGTTTTTCTATCAGACAATGAGGAAGTGTTACAGCACTACGTTTACGGGACGTGCTCGTATGTATTCCTTTCTGTTTGAACGGCTGCGAGATACCGGGGCGTATGTGACGACCGAAATCGTAATTCAGTTTGTATTCAGCGAGCGAGGCACGGCGTCGAGCGCGTGGTCTGTTTAACAAAACGCAACACGACCATAAACCATTGGCTTATTACTGAGTGTTTACGTTTATCATAAGTTCCAATCAGCAGTTATATATGGTGCTCCGCAGTGCAGACGGGCATGTACTAGTTTGTGCTAATATTGCAGTATTTAAACGAATTTTAATCGATTTCCTTTTAACTTTTCAATTTAAAATAATTCAATGCGATACATTTATACCTTTTTCCCCAGAACTTTATTTTTTACATAATACTTTTATTGACAGCGAGAAAATTGCGTTATGCAAACGAATTTAAATCGTATTATTACAGTTAATTTTAAATAATTCATTGCGATAAGTTTATACTTTTCATCCCTAGCGCTTTGACTACTAATTATGTTTAATTAGAACCGCGTTCATTTCATACTATTCAATACTACGTTACACACATTTACCAATTAGAGCACAATTACTGTACACAACATTCCTTTGAGTAACACGAAACTCTTATTTCATACCAAATGGAAGCAAATCTATAACACAAAACCTTGTCGCACTAACAATTTCAAACCTAACATTCCACGTCTCAAGTGATTCGATAATGGTGCTACTTGAACGCAGAACAATGTTTTTTTATTATTATCCATAGAGCAAAACAGGGTAAGCAGGTCTCCATTGTAGTGTCGGGTACCTAGAGGGAGCAGGGCAACAATGCGTTGAGGGCAGGTAGCGGGATGCGGGCTGGCGCGCTGGCGAGACGGGCGACATGTGCCGCGTGATTTTACACCGCCCGCCGCGTCGCACCAGACGCTCCGACATTTTCAAAATGCAATCCGATAGCTTGTGTAATTTGTACACTGTATTAATTTTACACGCCCGTCAACTAACAGGTGCCACTAAAATGAATTCAATAATAAAAAAAAACATAATAACATGTCCATTATGTTTACAATGTTTTGATAATACCGCTTATAATCTATAATAAATTTTGTATTGTAGTGATCAAATAATAAACTAAATATACGTACAAAATGTTATCTCTATGTGCTACATTTTCATGAAATCAGACAGCTTGTTTATTTTGCATACAATATTAATTTTGCACGCCCGTGGACACACAGGTGCCACTAACGACGAATGCTCGCGCTAAACAATATTAACAACGTTCATTGAATATCTACATTTTGATAATACCGCATGCACGGGTACCGCAGCGGTGTACGTCGTTGAATATTGCTCTTACGTACGCAGTCGTAAGATCCTGAAATAACATTACGCGGTCCAATAGCGTATCATTGCGGTTAGCATCTATTGTGAGAAATCGACAAAATAAACTGAAATTCACGGTCCTGTTGCTTTTAATACGAAACCTCTCGTGCGTGTCTAAGCATTTTTATTGATAGCTATTGTAATACGAATTACTGAGATTTTTATGGCGAGTTACGTTTAAAATTTCGACTTTTTGCAATATAGGTACAGTAGACGCGGTAAATATAAACAGAAAAGTCACTTGAAATTGGCTCTATTGGCTCTGACCCTCGCTGATATTTTATTGACTGACTTCCAAGGAGGGTCTATAAGCATTACATATTATGTAATAAACTTCGGTACAAGGTCGTTCCTCATTTTGTGTGGAAAACTCACGATAATAATAATACCGCGTAATAAAACCAATACAAAATATTAACGGCCGTTTATACCTATGCTTACCGGTGAGGCTTTCATATATTAAACATATATTCATACTCGATGTTTGTAGTTAAATCATGAATGTTTAGCGCCGCAGCCGGCAGCTGCCGGGCCACTTTTAAATGTGAAACTACTCGTTGTTAAATTTTTTCGACGCTTTACCTTTAATGCCTACATTTAATGTGATTCAAAACGAATTGTGTAAAAAATACCTCAGTCGAACTTGAGTAACAAGCTGCATGATCTCGGTTGCGATCGGAAAGAAATAGGATAAGAGAAAAAACTCTAACAAGAACACCGGTACTCAGAAAAAAGAAATTCCTTACAGAGAATTCCAACTTAGAATCGCAAAGAAAACAGAATCAACAACACACGAATAGGTACTTGTATGGGTAACATTAACCGCAATAGATCACTGCCGTATCAGCTTACTGTTCTACATTATATCAGCAGATCGTCTGGAAAGTACAAGACTATATCTGTGGGATCATCACATGGAACTAATTATGTACCGGTGTGTTATTGAGTATGTCACCGCAGAGGGCGGTCGCTGCGTACATAACCGAGTGCTATATTTAGGATACTGGCACAGCAAGCTGCCCAACGACGTGTGAAAATGTGATGCTAAGGCCATTGAAGATAATCAATACACTGGATAATATTATTTTAAACTAACGATATTGTCGGTCACTGTCAGTACTGAGCTAAACGAATAATGAGCAAAAAAGTCTATACTACACTATAGCTTTTCACTTTACGTTCAAGGCTGAAATTACAAATATTTACGCACATTCGTTCCCATTCAATAAGAAATAATAATAATATAATTAAGTGTTAGTTTTTGATACATAAATAATAAACACCGCATCAAACCTTCATAGAATCAACACAGAAACGATCACTAGTCACACACCACAGTACAAAACACTAAACCAACGAAATATCACAATAGCGACCAGAGCACAATGGGCCCAGCACATTTCAGTGTGAGCAAACCGCGGAGTTCCTGCACATTGTGCGGGCTCGTGATGACTGAGTGTGTATACAGTCGTAGTAACGAAGCACCGCCGGAGCGTCACGCGGCGCGACGCGGTGTACGTACGACGCGCGACGAACGCGGGCCCGTCGCAACTGTTTACAAGCGGCGCGCTCTGCCCCGGTGCACCCACCACCGTGCAAGCCCCAGCGCTTTCATAGAAAAAACGGGCACGTACAAGATAAGCACTATCATATCGGCCGCTCCGGAGCAGTTATCGTCGCTGCCGAAGTCGCATAACCTACATCTGGCCATGTTAATTGCCAGCCCAAAACATAAAATATACATAATTTAAGTTGAAACATTTCAATATTTCGAAATAAAATTTGGCGGTGTTAAAAGATTTCGATGAGATTTATAACGCTCATATTAATAATTGTAAAGGCAGTAGGTAGGTTAAGTGGACGAAACGAATGTAATTTCATTACTCAATACAATGGCAATCGTATGTTTATAATTGGCCTATCATAACGAAACCGCTACATAATTTAAAAGAAAAATAAAACGAATCAACAACCATTGCGTACATTTCGACCGCAGCTCCCTTAATCATAGCAATTAAGACATGTGAATGTTACAAAAAAAGCGGATAGCTACAACAATTAGTGATGCGAATGTGTTCGAGTGAATAATTGTTGGCGATACGAGTACTTGTAGGCATTGGAACAGCGAAACGGGGACGCACGCGTTCGCGTTAATTTGACAAACTGTTTCCTTTTCCCTGTTGACATACAATAAACGGTTGGAACGGTTTAAGTAATAATCGTATTGCAACTTCGCACATAAATATATGTTGTCTGTACTAATTCGCAACAGAACTAGAAGTGAACGAAAACTGGCTCATTGCTGGTAGAGTAAACAAAAGAAGAGAAATGTATTTTTAAACAGCATTATTGCAATATTTTTTATTTTAGTTATGTTACATATTTGATTTATTAGTATTACTATTTAAATACCGACATTGATTAATTTTTTAATGCAATCTAATGTATTCTAAGATGTTTGTATTGAAACTAAAACAATAAAATCATATTTTGACAGTGAAGTCGACAGTATTTTCGAAATATAAAAGTACAAAAGAAAATTATCCACCTGAATGTCAATTTTTCCACATGTAGGTACATCGCAACATAATTGGTACCTACAGTCTATACTGTCAAGCGTATTTCCAATAGAGGTAAGCAAACCAATAGAGACTCCTTATTTTATCCGGGTACAATCCCGTAAAATTCCTTGGTCGTCAATTTAAAAGAATTTTAGACTGTCTTTCACTAAGATATTTCCAATTAAATCGAAGTACATAGCCCTAAGTTTAACCCCTTCATAATAGACGAAAAATTATTTATAGATAATTTGGCACATTGAGGACACTAAAGTCTAGTCGTCATACGTATTCTTCAATTGAAGATAATTTTGGGCTGGCCTTATTTTAAGATATTCCCAATTTAATCGAGGCACAAACGCCTATAGGCCTCTTTCATAATTCATGAACAATTATAAGTTGCATTGGGGAAATTTCATTGACCAACAAGTAGAACGCTCGTTTAACGGCGAAACGTTTCGTACATCCGTCAGCGGACGATCCCGAAGCGGATCGAATCCGAGCCGTAACGGATTAATGGAAGCGCGAGACGTGGAAGGCATGTTTACATCGAGGAGATTTATAGCGGCATCGCGAGAGGAGCCGAACACACAACGCCTATAATTAACATGTGAACATACTGAATGTGCAGGAACGGTGGAGTAATTGAATTGTTGTTCCTTTAATGACGAATGCGAGACTCACATCCACATACGTACTCGTATATGTCTGAAACCGACTATCGCGTCTGAAGATAGTGAATAATGTTAGATAAACAAGTCATGTCTGTTAGGACAGAGATATTTAATGCTCAGCGCTCTCTGCCTAACCCATTAAGAATTTGGCATGATAATATAATAATGATAAGATACAAAAACAACGCACTAAGATGAATCATATTCCAGTGACGTTCCCTCTAATCAGGGTTGCGTTCAGTCATCACCACTACTTAGAATGAGCTGCATCGCATGTATCGCATAGCCCCAGAAGCCAACATGCCATTTATGTATGGTTAAAATAACTCACGTCCTATTTGTTTCTTAATATAGATGTCTATGTTTTTGTGTGCAATGGCCATTAAACGCTGGAAGAAAATAGTAACTCCTTCCCTATAAAAAATCGAATGAAAAACCTGAATTTACTACTAATTTTCATTCAAGAACTATCGTTTGACATAAAACTGCTTAAAAAAAATTCTATTTCCTACACTTTATATTCTAAATTTAAAGATAATTTCATAAATTTATCGATCGTTTCTTGTAACATTAACTAGCGACGAAATGGAAGCGTTAAATTCATATTTACCGCGATCTCTGGGAGAGGAGACAGCTCAGTAGCGTATTACGCAAGAACAACCCACGGCTGTTATGAAACAGCCTACGTTCCAGTTGTCGCGTGTAATGGCACATCTGCATTGCCACTGGATTCGAGGTTTTGGCACAATACTGCCACATTCAGGCCAAATCAAAGAGCAATGCGCTCCGGCAACGAACGCGCTGCACGATTTGTAACCGGGATACTACAGTTTAACTTATAAATAAATCATTGCTATCAAAACTACATATGAACTCGTTCCATTTTTGAATCTAGAAATTGGTAAACAATGTCGTGAAATATATTTTGAGCGTATATATAGACGAAGACAAACGAGCACGTACGATATGTTTTAATGAAAGTGTCAGAAACAAAAAAAAATACTCAGGAGCATGGCTAATGGAAATTCTTAGATTAAGCCTACTCATCTAGAAAATAATTGCGACAATGTGTAAATGGAAAAAAAAAATAATTAAAAACCATACGATATTTTTTTCGAATTAATTACATGACTGCTCGGTACAAAAGATCTTATGGATTTATGACAACAGTAAAATCTTGATTTTTTTTTTATATTTTAACAACCTTTCACTATTACAATTACTGTGTTATAAAAATGAATTAGTAGAAAAAAGCTTAAAGGGAATAAATTATAATAAGGAGACAAGTGAAATCACAAGCAGTATCCGCGGACGAGGCACACGAAATCATTCCGGGAACGATGAAGGCGTGAAGTCAAAATAACTTCATAAACAAACGCTACGTTCACGCGTTACGATTCAACTAGCGAGGGTTGCCAGTTTTGGACCAACTCCTGGAGTATAGTCAATTATTCATTTGTTTCCTTTTAATATCTATTCCAGCAATTTTTTTATTAAATTTTAGTTTGTGTTTAATGGAGAAGAATAGATGGTTTGAATTTTTTTTTCAATGACAATAGGTACTCCTTTTTTGTAAGACAATTTAATGCATTTTTTTTATTTCAGCTCTCTTCTATGAAATATGTATAATAAAGATGTGTAATAAATGTTCAGTTAACAAAGTGTTTCATGTTTTAATCGTAATGTTTTCATTACAAGTAGGTCGTTAAATCAAAATAGTAGTAAGTAAGCACCAAAGCGAATGAATGATACTGAAGCACAGTATTTGTGACTTTTTGTTTATTTATTTAATTATATTCTACGTAATTGATAGATTAAGTGATCAAAATTATATACACCTTTAAAAAATACATTTAAACAAAAACAGAACCTAAATATTTTGGTCATTAATTCGAAAAGAAAAGAAAAAAGTAATAAATCAGCTCCTGACATCGTCCATTACATGTTTATTGTTTTCAATAAATTTTTCGTTCGATCACTTGGTTTATTCGTACAAACTTAAGCAGTATTTTACTTCCGGAGTAGTTACAACTTCATTTTCATCATCTACTTCATCATTCCATTGAAAGACATGAATCGTCCTTCGAATCAGAAAGGTTAAGGGCATAGTCCGCGATATTACTCCAGTACGAATTGACAGTATCATCAGGCCTTAGCCTTATCAGTTACGTTTACGTCCCACTATAGAATAGATGGGGAGCCTATTAAGGCAATAAGTGTGAACGTCAAACATTGCGTAATAAGAGTTGTACCTACACGAGGCATTTAAATTTAGATTTAATAATACATATATTTAATCTCTTGGGTGTTATTGCCATCCCTAGATACGGATGCAACGTTGTAACGGTGCATGTATTCACAGCATCACATTAACGCTGACATCCGGTCCGTTCCGTTTGTCGGCCGGTGGTCGGCGTACGACATACGACAAGATCAGCGTACTGCATACGACAAATAAGATACTTATTTTTCATATATGCTATGACGTAACTTTCAGTGTTTTTTGATATTTCCGCTATAATATCGCTGGGTTTTTTCCGAAATTTGGCAAAACGCCAATGACCGTCATTATAGAACATTCGCTTTTGAATACGATATCCAACCTACTATAAATTTAATTCATGAGAGTTGCACGCCATACGTGACTTTGCGTACCCTCCTTAATATAATGATGAGTGCTAATTATGTGTCATTAATTCCTTTATTCAAATTAAATTCACAAATGAAGAGAGCCTATTAAGATCAAAGATATCATAACTATCTCTCTAAGACGTATTATCTTCATGTGAATCTGTTTGAATTTAATTTAAGCATTCAATTTCATTTGAATGTAATTTGACGCAGCGAAGTAAAAAGCGGAAAAGTGCATGTTAGAGATAGGTATCGCGACGAGCTGTCTAAAATGTATGTACTAACATTATTTTTAACTGCCTCCCTGACCGAGACGAGGCGGCTCGTGCTATGCAGAGCGGAACAAACGTGGTCAAACATTTTCGTTTTTAGCACAATTACTTACCGTTTGCTAAATTTTGCTAACCACGGCGATGAGACAATAGAACTTACCTGCAAAGATAAAAAATAGTTGGTTAACAAACAAATTAGTACATGGTAAATACATAAACCTTAAATGAGGTATAAATACATTTTTTATGCTATTTTTACGTTTAAAGAAATTATTAACCACACATTAAATATAATAATTAACTCGTGAAGATCCCGCATAGAATGCGCGAAGAACAACTTGTAAACTACAAAATCTTATAAAAAGGGTCTCAGTACTACAAAGTCTTATAAATAGTTTCAGTAGAGATTTTTAATTACATCATTGAGGTTTCTCATTGAAATTAACTCAAATTCACTGTGTGGTAAGCATGGCAACCCATTATTGGAACCAATGTCGATCATGAACAGGAATCGTAAATTCATTCATTCAGTTATGGGTCATTAGTACGTTAGTACGTATTTTATAAGTCATTTTTAATTTTTCATTCATTAACGAACTAATTGACTACGTTACTGGTACCTCTCATTTATCCATTTGATATCTAATCATAGAGTAAGTACAAAACACAGTACAATATGATCTTCACTAAACTCGCTCCAATCAATGTTCAAGAACACCTCGGGAGCTCCCCCGGTTATAAAAAAACTCGCTGCCTAGGACATTGAAAAGGGCAAAAGCAAGACGTGTCTGACGTGGGCACAAAAGCTAACCTCGGCGCTAATGCAGTCGTAGTCGTGGGGGAAGACAATAAGGCCATGCCTCCAGCGAAGAGCCGACTGAATGGTTTAGAATCAATGTCAGACCAACGATGTACTCGTACTGCTGCCCACACAGTGACTCATCTCGCGTTGAATCATTGTATTCATCGGCGTAATGAAAAGATCCGCACTTCAATTAAGTACAAACTTAGAGGAAGCTTCGGTATTTTTTTCTCGGTGTGGCAACGTTCGCTTGTAATCCACGCAGGCAATACGTATGTATTACAATATACACATAGGAATAAACACAATATATAGTCATACAGTACATTATTACACTCGTTTTAATATTTTATTTATAACATACAAAACATGTAACATTACGCCTGTAACTCCCGAAGAGGTAGACAGAGGATGTGGTGCACCCCCACATTTCATCAATTACCTTTACGTTCCTCTAAAAATATAAACATAATAATTATGCACCTCTCACAATTACGATTATTTATTGATCTGATAACCTATATGTGTTTTATGGCACCAAATATGTACAATCCCACTGTAGACCAACGTTGAATGATTAGAGACTCGACATTTCCGGTTAGCGATTCAATACGATTTGCACATCGTATACACGTCAAAGGAAAAACAAGAAAACGCATCCAGCATTTAAAGTCAGTTCTCGGAGCTTAACTGGCAAAAACTGCAGAGAATTTAGTAATGATCGTCTTCCGAAAGCGCCGGGTAACTAGTTTTTTGTGATCTCGCGAGCGCTCTCTCTTCCACATTCGCTCGGATCCAGTTCGGTGGCCGACGCCGCGGCATATACGGAGTATTAAGTTCAATATTGTTCTGTATCCGTGCCTTATCGAGGTCTATTAGGAAATGCTACTTATCTACATACAAACGACTAGACCGACATGGGGACCATCGACGCCAATACACAATGTCAAAAAAACACGTCATGCACACACATGGCTTTGATGCGATGAATGCCACATTCTTCTTTAACTCTTTAATTGTTAGTATAATTTGCTATCCACCATACGTTTGGTGCATCTTGGAGACGATCTAAAGAACTAGTTAAGAATTGAAAAATGCATTGGAGTGATAAATCGTAATGTGATTATCTAATGTAGGCGCGTACATTATGAAGGTATAAATATATCAGATTTGATTTCCTTGTTCAAATTTCATATTTACATTCATATAAGTGTCGGATTCATCTAAGGGAGAAGTTATAATTTTTTTAGAAGTCAAGGCGGACTATCGTTAGTTAACAAATTGTAATAAATAAATCCGTCAATTTTGATGATTGTCGCCTTAAATATTCATAGAGTCTAGATTGAATTATAAGTCGTATTAGTAAATTAATAATAGGTTTCATATTATAAAAGGAAATATTACAATAATTTCATAAAATAAAAAAAATTCGGAATGTCTTGAGCGCAACGTTGGAAACAACGACTCGTTACAATTGTCAAATATAGTGTAATCAACTACATCATACTTCATTGTTACCCTTTTTTCATTTCATTGTTGGTTACAAATCTTCTCTAGGAGGATTTTTAAGGCCATTGTCTGCCAAGCTGCTGAAACGTGAGTACGCACACTTCACGCGTTTTAAAGGACATTTTGGAGAATTCTACGGGTCGCAGTTTTCCCCCATTCCTCCCATACCGTTACAGAAAATAATACTTAACGTTACAACACACCTTTTTATCAAGACATGCGCGCCAAAATTTGAACTCAGGGCATCCGGGGTGAGAGGTTGAATTTCAAACCACTAATCTATCACGGCTTGATTACTTATGATACAAGATACTGAACATATTACTAGTAATACAAGACTTCATTCACAGTACCATTAAGTCACTGCATTGGCTTAATAATTACATTACCAGCCAAAACAAACAGCGTGCGGGGGAAGCGAGAACATTTACACGGTTCGCCGATATTAGTGCAACGAATCACAGAATCACAGAACAGTCTCACACCCACGCTGTACTAATTTCTGTGAGTCGCTGCTAGCTAATGAGCGTGGATGCAGGCGAGGCCGCACGGCACAATCTCTGTTTAGATGTTCGATTTAGCCTCAATATCCACAGATCGGCCCGTTCTTATTGTTAGCCCGCGGCGACATTGAAACGACACGGATTATTATTTGAACAATCGTCCGCGTTTCCGTCGCCTATCTGGTACTACAAGAAAAATCTATCTCACCTTATAATTTTAATCATGAATTTAAACAGTTTAATTGCATGTCATCATTGCAAAAGTATAATATATATATTTACGTGTACTCATATAACTGTAGCTCATAAAACCTGTAGTTTTCGCCTTAAAGATTTTAATTTTACTTTAGCCACTAACTATCCTATGTATATAGAATTATTTATTTATTTGGTAAGGCGGAGTAATGGAAATAACATCTCGGGACAACTCACACACTGTCATCTGATTCAAAACTAGACAGGAACAGTACTGTAGTGACCACATATTTAGCTGACAGTTTACTCTTGTACATACCATATTGAATACACAAATACATAATTTTATAATTACACTTGGAAAAATATGTGTGGAGGCAAGGTCAGACAACAGTGAAACTTGCTCTACCCCAAATTAAGTCATCAAGATCACCAATGATTGTATTAACCGACAAATCTCTCAGTACATAAACTTGAAACTTTAAGAATTTCATTTGTCAAAATAACTTAAACAATGACACTTATTATTGAAATATCATTTACCGTCG
>DWDU01000011.1:0-33861 GCA_018245575.1 Jemadia suekentonmiller | reverse complement strand
GGGAATCGAACCCAGGACCTCCCGATCGGCAGTCGCACTTGCAACCAACACGACCAACGAGGCAGTCAAAAATAAAGGAATCCGGATAATAAGTTGTTTATTATTTTTGTCAAAGCATGTTATACTCAAGCGAATAGGCAATGTCACGTCCTGTTCGACCCCGTGTCGTAACCGCTAGAATTTTTTCTTGCCCCACCCCAGCTATAACTTTATATTCATGTTTGCGCGGCCCGTAGCCTCAATAGTTTGAGAGCCAATTCGTCGGCACATAATTTATAGGAGTAAACATGTTATGTTCACATTGTCTAAGAAGGAAGGAAGGTAAAAATGTAATAAATAAAGTAGTAAATTAGCATCGACAATAGTATTATCGATTTTTATCGAACATGTTTCGGTAACCTGGCTGAAGCCTGCATAACTATATGTCATTCTCCACATTCCATACCACACTAGGTACTAACGTATTAACTGTGGTTATTATCAACCTGTAGAAGGACTTTTTTTATAAATAGCAAAGCGTCCCACGAAAGAGCACCGATAGTTCAATAATATTTAACTCGAGCAGTAGACCAGACAATGTGTTACGTCCACATTCGCGTTGAGCAAGGAACGAAGACACTGTAGCAAATTAGGTACACATTATTATATCGAAGTCTGCGAAAGTGATTGGTACCCCATAGTCAGCGAATGCGGAATCTCGCCTTCGCATAGAAGAAAATACGGCCCATATTTTCTCACTCTTTGCATTTATAATTTTAATGACTACGAATCTTTTTAAATAAAGTACAAAATAATTCAAAATACTGAAGTAATGAGAATCTAAGGTTGATTTTTCTACAACTACCGTACATTATTTTTGGCAAACTTTAACGATCAAATTTCATTTCCAATCTAGAAATTCAATTATATTAGTTTAAATTATGCAATTTGGAATTAATTAATACATAACTAATCAAGTAATTTTCGTAGACTGCAAATAACTGATACGAATGGTAGTCATATGAATATTTTTTTTACTTTTTCCAGTCACTATGTTATCCCTTAATATTTCAGGTTTATGATAAAGTAAATTAATATAAACGGGTAGAACAAATCATTCCATATCTTATGTAAATAACAATTCCTTTTATATTTATTGCCAAGAATGTCTATTAACAATATAAATAATGACATGTTACGTTCCTGTTAACATTTTCATTCGTTTTCTTTTCCGTTTTTTGAAACGGCTTCTAATGGATTTTATATTCATGAAATTTTCTGGAAGTCGTTTAAAAACATAACAGCACGCCTATATTTCGCCGAATGGGTAGCCAGAGGAGTTTACAATCCTCCCATGATTTATCAATTATGTTATAGATACGTTTCACCATGGCATACGGAAGTTATAATACAAGACATAATTTCAGATTATCGGAAGACTGATCATAATCCCTTGATCAGCAATCACGTTAGCAAAAACTCGAGTAACGAGGCAGTCCATAGCCGATTATTTAATTCATACTAAATCTTGACAATATGATAATTACGCGACAAAACGTGTTAAAATTGTATAAGGATATAGTAAGCTTATCAAAAAATACTTTATATTTCCGAATAAAAAAAAAACTCCTTAACTGTTAATAAGACCTAATATACCAGTACTTTACTTTCCGGTTTGCGAAAACAGTGTGTACTTCCATGTTGTCTTCTCGCAAATATTTATATTATCTCACAGCTCAATACTTTTTGTACATACCTATAATAGTACGATTTAAAAACTGTCTGGTGACGCTTCGTGTTGGGGTGAATGAAATTCGTGGAACGGCTGTGAGTCAGACTATACCCTTCGATCGGGAAAGTTCCCATTGAATAGATTTTGTGTACAGTTTAGCAAACCAGCATCATTATTTCAAACTCTTCATCGACTCAAAATAAAATATAAGCCCTGTGAACGACATAAAAAATATCACTTCCTGATATTTACAATTTCTCATAATATTTTAAATTACATAGGATAAAAAATTACAATAAAAAATACAAATATACATTCAGAGTAACTAGCGAAACATTTCATCGATCAACAAATTCAGGCTCATTGGCCTGAGTTTGAAATTGTGGAAAAACATTTTTAGTAACTTTAGCGAATTCCGAAAAAAATATCACCCACCAATTTCTCACATTTAAAAATTATATAAAATAATTTTAACTAATCAAAATGTAAACACGTATTTTTAAGGGCCCTTATTTTATGGGACCAATGTTGATCCCTTATTCTGCTGGTAACAAGAATTGTTAGGTTACCAATTTTATCACATTTTATATTATTGGCAACCTCGTGACACTAGACATATTAAACCTTAAAAAGGTCAAGAACAACTCTGACCTCCGGCTAAAAGAATATTTTGTATCCATCATAAGTTGACATTAAAAAGATACTTCTACCATTACTCCACATTGAGTTGGGTTTAATGAAACAATTGGTTAGAGCTTTGTTTAAAGATGTTTAAAGATGCTAAGCTGTAAAAGAGGATTTTCATTTGACCTGATATTCATAAAATGACCAACAATGGTACAAAGAAATTATTGCTTGGATATTATTTGAAGATGTGAAATTTTTCGGCAACATGAATGGTCTTTACTTTGAAGTTATCGTAGCTAAGATGATAAGGAATTTTACAAGTCTTGGTTATTTGATGGGCTTAAAGTTTGTTTCTAACACAACAATCTTGATTTTTTTCCTGGAAACTTAAGTGATACGAGTGAAGAGCAAGGGGAACACTTTCATCAGGACATGTAGGCATAATGCTGGAGACAGTGGTATACTGACATGATGGGTAATTACTGTAGGTCAGGTAAAAGCTATGCAAGAAATTTTACACATAAAAAGAAGAGAAAATATAAAAAACCATAATATTTCGTAAACTGACAATTATATTGTAAGTGACAATCACCGGGGTAGGCGGTGCGGCGAGGAGGGTGAGAACCGAAGAGGTATACCGAGGAGTGTAGGTACTACACGCCTACGTCTCGCCAGTTACGTTCACGTCCCACTATGGAATAGGTGCTGAGTATATTGCCATACAGAAGGCACATACCCACACTCCAAGCTACTACTAGAAAACCTAACTTAGAAAATTCAATAGTGCCCAACCCAGAATTTGAACCCAAGACCTCTCAATCAGCAGTCTCGCTTGTAAACAACACGACCAATGAGGCAGTCAATTAATTAAATTGTAATTCAAGTAAATGAAATTATTCAGCAAACAGTCGGCCCATTTACATAGATATATAACGATAATTTCCATACATAGGACGCTAAGCCTTTTGTGCCTTTCAATCTTCAAGTTCAAAAAACGTTTTTGATTTTTATTTAAATAAATTCATTAAACAATAAATTCACGAAAATCGATAGCGAAATGCAAAACTTTTCACAAGAAATTGACTTTCTTTATACTTATCTACAAATAATATTTGGTACCTCCCCGATAAATTATTTATTTACAAAGTTAAACAAAAGATAACAAAATAATTTGATAAGATAAGATGTAACATTATCCCCAGGCGTTCACTGCGATAAAAATAAAAGGTCCTTTTTAACTATAAATTTTATCTTTAAACATGAATTTTATATTTTAAAATGACATCTTCAAAGGTCATCTATTCTAGATCAATCACAATGTAAATTAAGTAACGTAAGTGTTGGACTAAAACTTAACGTTCGTAACGCAAGGTACTGAAGCAAACTCATCAACACACTACAAAGTATGTACGTGTTCAGTGAATGAAACACTTGGCAAATGAAATACAGTGGCGCTTTCTCCAACATCGCCGTGCTGTCCACGTCGATAATTGGTATAACCCAGGATCAGCAATTAGTATAAACTACCATTATACTAAAAGGAAACGAAAGCTTTTACGCTTATGAGTCACCAGCAGGAAAACGAAGCCTATGTAAAGTGACCCTATCAAGGAAAACTACGTACTACAATCTTCAAAATATTATAACATTCTGTAGCACAACGACGTGCAATAATCAAAAGACGCTCAACTTGAGTAGTAGAATAAAACATCGGTACGTTACACGATTTCGTACAAAAATAATCTTTCAAATGGTTAATGAAGTGAAATTAGTATTACATTCAGTCACTTTGTAAAGTTTGTAATCGAAAGAACATAGATTTAAAAAATATTTACAGGGACGTAGATTAAGACGCAACGAGGAACTGACCTCCATTCTTTGTTAAATCAGGATTGAAAATCACATCGGAACGATTGAAATATCTATCAAATGTCTGAAAAATAATGTGAACTCTAAACACTATGTGATAACGTGTAATATTTGAGTATATAAAACCTTAAGAACAACCTTCTTTTTAATCAAGTATAAATATATATCAATGCATGTAAAAAAACATTTGCCTTCGAATTCAACGAAGCCTGAAGAACTTTACGTTACTTTGTAAAGATTTAACAAGGTCCGATGACTAACACCTTAAAAAATAAAGTTCAGTGAACGAGACAATAATATCACCGATTAAGATTAGTTCATACTTTTCTATCACCACACTCTGCTAAGGGAGACAATTCATAGAGAGAATCTTGTTCGATATTAAATTAAACCTGGACTGGAAGGCGACGACCTTGTTTTCAATCTCTAACAGCGACCTACAAAAGCCTAGCAGACTACCCTCTTATGTTTATATCGCCAAACAATCACGATCGCAAGTCGTTGAGAAACACGACTCCAGAGACAACAATTGCCTTTCATAGTTGATACCAAGGCGACGTATACCAAGCAATGTGGGCGGGTTTGACGTATTTTGTTCTCGAAATTCGAAGCAAATTGTTGATGTATGAAAAAAGATGTTAAATTTTCCCGGGATACTATCTTGTTTCTTTTAGATACGAGATGAAAATATTTCAAGTCAATGTTGTAATAGAAAGAATCGAACTATTGTTATCATAGGATATTTAAGGCTACAAATTTTAACATTTGGAGACTATTGACCTTGGAGATATAAAGACTTAACTTTACAATTGTGGCGAATATTGTCGGTTTCATTTCTTAAAAATTAAGACTTTATGGACGGTAATGACAAATTATGTTTGAAATATCACTGCAAATTTTTCAAAATGTTGTTTACTATGTGCAAATAGAGAAATTTTTCAGAACGACCTCAAAAATACAATTATTGTTAGCTGATACAACGGGCACGCGTAAACTCATTTAAGAATTAACGAATGAATAAAACAAAATTAACATAGAATGAATTATGCATGACTGTGAGACAAAGATCTTCCAAGCTACAAGTTTACTGTACATTTCATGTATATAGCGCAGTCGCGCGCAAAAAACCGACCAGTCGTAGACAGTTGTTTCTGTTGGGTAATTATACCGCATGTCCAGGGCTGGAAACTGTTTGAAATGAGAATACCACAACAGTTAGAATGTTCGAAAGGCAAAATGAAACATTTAATTTGGAAGAAACATTTAAAAAAGAGCGTTATTTATTGTAGATCCCGTTAAAAAATTATGCTAATTCAATTTAACACATTCTACACAGACAAAAAGGCTAAGAAAAATTTAAAGGGTGCGTAGTGTAATGTAGCACTAACATTTATCTAAAACCAACATTTGAATGTGATATCGTAAACCCTACTTTGCACCTCTACACGCCGTGATAAAAACGGTGAACGCCCTGGCTAACGGCGATACAAACGTCTTTGGTTCTTGACGCATTTACATAGCTCAATGCACTAAACAATTATGTGTCGCAGACGGGGCAACGTGCGAGGGTCATTCCCTTATGGAACACGTCGGAGGACACCGTAATAATCGATGTCTTTCTTATTTATTATTTATATTCCAACATACTTTGTCTAAAAATATGTGTACACTGACATAATATAGAAGTTCAAATCAAAGCAGCCAAAATGAATGAAATAGCCATAGTCCAATTGTGTATTACATAATATTTTCTTAATAATAAATAATTTTTAATGTGTTTTTAATACATAATAAAGAAAAGTTTTTAAACATTTTTAATGCCATATAATAGGCCATCATCGTAAAATGAATATACCATAAATAGTCAATTACACAATTTTACTTGTAGCAATGTTGCTATTATATTTTTCTTTTCAAATAATAAAAAAGTTATATAAGAAATATAATTTTCTTATGGAATCAATAGTATTCCCAAACTTTCAGTTATTTTTCAGATTACTAGCATTGTCACTAGCTGTAATAGTATGTTAATTATCAGTTGGCTACGCTATCTTTAATGTTGTCAAATCAAATAGAAACTTTCAGAAAACTTAAATGCTACGTTGAAGAAATGTTTGGTTATAATGAAAACATTTTACGGTATAAAGTTCACGCTACGGAGAGGGCTTGCTACGATGCCATGTGTCATAAACTACCTTGAAAGCCTCGGACCACTGTGAATAGTAATCATAATATCTGGTACACGCATGTTCCGAAGCACGGAAGCGTACGTGAATATTTGCCACTAACGATCACCTGCTGTCGGTTCGTTTGCCATACAAACGTCTCAATGAGTATAAATATTATAAGAACTTTAAATGTAAATTTCAATTGTGATATTTAATGCAACATTTAAACGAGATTTTAAATTAAAAACGCGAGCCATATAACATTATATTTACTAGCATAAAGTTTGGCGAAATTATCTAGCAGATTCATTAACATACAAAATTAACAATAATAATAATAGTCGTAAAAAAAGGTTTTTTATGACTATTATTATTATTGCTACTTTTCTGTTATTATAGTTACTGGGAGGTTTTCGGTCGGGCCGTTTTTCGTAAGGGGTGCACCTGTCGTAACCTGCCAGCGGTAGTCAGCCATGTTAGACAACTCCCCTAAAGCGGTCAAGTAGGATATTTAAATTTTTTATAAAACAAGTTTTCGTTAGCCACCTATATATTATCATAAACTCTTTAGTCCCTTTATGCAAACAGTTAAATATCTATATTCAAAAAGATGTCAGCACCGGCTTTTATTGAGTTACGTAAAAAAAATAGTTATAACTACAGGAAAACCATCCACGTCGCTTGATAAATGAAAAAAAATATTTATTTTTACCATAGTGTTAAAAGTGTACTTTATTTGAATCATTTGACGAAGGACATTGACGAGACCTAACGTCTGGTTAAACAAGGCTTAGCCTCTTCGTACACAAGGCTACACATGTCTCCGATACTCGGCTAGATTTGTCTCCAAGCGACATCCGCCATACAAAACTAGTCGAGCGACATGTGTACGAACCTCAATGGATTTGTATGGCGGATGTCGCTTGGAGACAAAAGTCATCATGTATCAGAGACACGTGGAGCCCAGTATACAAAGGGATTTAGATGTGAGATAAACAAAGTCAACACTGGTTTCGAAATCAGAGTTTATATTTTTCGAAGCTAAACCGTTCTTTAATATCTTATTCATATTTCCATCGTACAAAGCGACTACGTAAAGTATGAAGGTGTGGCATGAAAACAAAAATAGAGCGCGGCGTTTCCTTACATTAAATCCGCTTAAGCAAAGTAAAATTTACTGTAAACATTTGCTGATCCTGAGCCAACTTTTAATTCTTTATTTTACTCGAGAGTCTACTCAAAAAAAAATCCCATCAAGGCCTCTAAGAGCATAAGTAACACTTTTCGTTCCAAGTGTAGGTACTTTCAAGCTTTGAGTGTCATCCACTTGCTAAGTTTAATATTCTGGTCCAAGCCTAGAGGTATTTTATAGCTACTGTAGGACAAAACATCCTCTACCATTCTTTCGTTTTTATTAATTACAATACATCACATATTGATTGTTGCAACTTTCCTTACGTTATTTTCGTTCAACGATTGTAGCGGAAAATAAAATATCATATTCTGGTTAAACACGTTATGAGTTATTTTCAAATTTGTTAGCAGTAACATGTTAAAATTACCAGTTCGCTGTGTTTCAATCACTACAAGTGTATGTAAACTGTCGGACTCGAAATAAACATTTTACGATTCATTATCGTCAGTTAATGATTTCTGAGCGCTTGTAACTCTAAAAGACGCAAACAAAAAAAACATTTGATTTTAAGCCAAGACAAAAACAAGTGGATCATTATAGTTATCAAAAACTAGAACAGAGTACTAATGTCATTTAAGGCTTCTAGAAATTAGTTAGTCAATTTGGAAATATTCATGTTTAGACTTATTTCTGTAACAATTGTTAAGAAATAGAATATGAGTATAAAATAACGTACCATCACGCCTGTAACTCCCAAAGAAGTAGGCTGAGTAGTACAGATGCGTTTCATACCTTTACTCGTAGGTAAGGAATAGTAAAACAAAAAATTCCGACAACGTAAAGGAATTTTTTTAAAGTAAATAACATTGATATCAAGGTGAAGTATTCTTCCGAAAACTCGTTCGCATATTTTTAAGACCCGAATTGTATATATATATATACAATAACATATTGTATAGATATATATATTCGGATACACTGTATCGTAGATATTTATATTTTGCATATTAGTCATTATTTGTATACATTTCTATCAAAGAATATTTAGATTCCTCTAAAATACTATTTCTCAAAGATTTTCCCGTTACTTATAAAAACATACTATTTTATGTTCATATAATTTTCATTAAACAAATTTCAAATACTTATGTTTCTGTTTTTTAACTGCTTTCTTTGAAAGAGAACATTAAAAATTTAATCGTACATTCACTCTTTAAATTTTATCAATACCAATCTCATTACTTACAGCGAAAGTAATGCAATTTATCACAAGAATGTTGAACCTCATCGCTTTGAATTCGAGTCTGCAGAGCCGTCTACGCTACTAAAGGACGCGAGGGTCGATGAACATAAGTACATACGAAAATATTTATAGACGGTGCCCTTGAGAAGGACAGATGTATCCCAAAGCGTGAACTGACCGTCTGTGGCTGCGAACGAAACCGACCGCACGCATACATTGTCATTGTTACGGACTCAAAAATCAATAGAGGCTCGCTCAACCAATTACATACTACTATGTACGCCTAGCCGTTTGGATTAGCGCATTTGCCGCCAAACTACGTGTATGTACGTACCACGCTTATCTTCATATCAATAGGCTGTACGGCGCGGCGACGGCGAGTCCCGCGCGTTTATCGCAATAAAACGACATGAAATTGAACAATTTATAGCGCACCAGTATATTTGATAGCTATTCCGTTCTACAATCCCTTACAAAAATACACATCGAAATGTTCACTATCACATCGAATAAGACAGCTTTATAAATCACACTGCTCACCGCAGGCGAAACCTGCGCACTCTATATACTTTCACTTAATCCCAAATTCAGGCACGGAGACAGGCACACAGCGTTAACTCGTGCTGCAGTAGTATCACCTGTTTTTTTTATTCGTACGAGTTACATCATCTCTTGGACCACTATGCAGTTATCATTATCTTATCGGCTTCCTACATTATATGGACGCGTAGATAACAGTACTCTCCTAATTAACATTAACATTATCATACCGCGCGTTTCGGACACCTACTCGAACATCGCCGAATATAAATCGCGTGGAAGCCTTACAGAGTTTATGAATAACATTAAAATTTATATCGAAACGTCGCGACGGCCTCGAGGCGGGACAAATTAATTTTACAACTGGAAATGTGAGATTACCAAAACTTGAAGGCTTTGACTTTGTATCGCGCAAACATCTGACCACATCAAACGGACTAGTAACGAAAAATAATACAATAAACGGGAACCATACAACCGGGAAACAAACAAATAAAAAAAACATTCCTGCTCTACTACACAACATGCAATATAAGCATTTACACAGCTGCCCTGCCGGCGACAATACACACTATTAAATATTATGTACATGTTAACACTACTGCCACAAATAAATTATACTTATTATGGATTACGTATACTATGTAAGAAAATAAGGAGAGGAGGGGAATGTATATAGAAAAAAAATAAAATAAAGAGAATATACAATACACTCTATTTAAACATGAAATTTATTAAAGATAAAAAAAAACATACAATGGTCGCTTTACACAAAATAAAATACCTGGAGGGTGTGGGTAGCGCAGGGGGACAGGCAGGCGGGCCCTGCACACCCGGGCAGATACATAGTGCGACAGGTCCATACATAGTCACATAATATAATACCATATCAAACGATAAAAAGTACACATATAGGATACTGTCAAGCCAACAAACTCACAGGTAGTCATGTGGCGCTCTCACCAGTATAAAACTATTTAAATCTTACAAAAATACTTAGATACTAATCTGAAATGCACATAGAGGATCTCGCGTCTCGACTACAAAAATATTCTGAGATTGGAATGAAATCTTTTTAAGCTTTCGGCCTCGGAACCATCACAACGAGACGGCATTTGTAATGTCCGTAAACTCCTAATTACTTCTTTTCTGAGTCTTAAAGCTAACCGATAGAACCTGACCATTGAGTGTATACCCATTGAGAGCCTGAATCGCCATTGCTGCCTCATCATACTCTCTCATGTTAACAAACGCAAACCCTTTATTTTTCTTCGTCTCAGGATCTTTGATCACCTTGATCGAGTCGATGGCACCATAGGGGCCGAAGATCTGCCATAGCGCCAGCTCCTCTGTGTCCTCGCCGATGTTGTATACATACACTGTGGTCTGATGTGGAGCCGCCGGCGCGCCCAGCAGAGGCACAGGGCTCGCGGGCGCACCTATCAACGGCAGCGGAGTGTGATTGGTGGCGGCCATAGGATTAAAACGTTGTTGACCCTTGTTGATAAACGGTAGAGCTTTACCGGGAGACGGCAGCAGTGGCGGCGGCGACGCTTGCGGAAAGCCGGGTGCGAAGGCGGCTGGACGTGCGCCGAATGCTGCGCTCAAGTTGGTGCCGTTGAAGGCAGGTGTGCTGCCATTGAACATGGCCGGGCCGCCATTGTACGCCAACGGCGAAGGCGCCACGTTGTTTCTCTGTACTGGCCGTGGCGGGTTCTTGTTCGTGTTGGGTTTGTTAGCGAACTTCACCACTATAGCCCCCGCGCCTGGAATCGGAGTCTGGCCGTTCATGTGTGCTATCGCGTCCTCGGCCTGCTGCCGCGTCTCGTAACAAACAAAGCCGATTCCCTGTGACACTCGACTGTTGGTTATTTGACCGAACTGACCGAATACGTTGTTGAGCCTCTCCTGCGACATGTCTGGAGGTAAATTGCTAATGTAGAGATTCGACTCAGTGTCAGGCTTGTGACTCATTTTGTTTTCGGGGTTGAGGAGCGCGAAAGATACCTTGAGTGTCTTTCCTTGCATAAGCAGGCCGTTGAACGCGACGCGCGCCTTCTCGGCGTCCTCGTGTTTTTCATACTCTACAAACCCGTAGCCGCGGTTAGCAATCAGTTTACAGCTCTCGATTTTACCCATCGCCGAGAACAGAGCGTACATCATGTCCCGCGTCATCAGCTCAGGGATATAGTTGACCATGAGTTTCGTCGGTGACACATTGGAATTAGCGTCGCCGCCGCCATTCTCTTTCATGTCGTTGTTTATCATTGTTCTTTTATTAAACGAACTACACTACGGAAAACAAAATACTAACGAAACGAACACTGTTCGGGCTCGGTTATTTCATTTGGGATATGTAAAACGAACAAAGAACTAACACAAAAAAATCTAAGCGCACGAAAACGCCAACAGCAACGCCGGTTCACAAGTTCATCATCACTCACACGACACCATACACGAACGAGATTGTTATTGGAATGTTACCAGGGTAGTGCGCAACTACAATATAAAATTAGTGAAACCCAAGCAGCAAACATGTTACTTATAGCATATTTTAGTAATAATTTTTTTCTTTGCACGTGTCTTAATTTTACGGTTATTGTATTGTGTCAAGATATAATTTTTTATTTTAGTACGTGGCACTTATATTTTTATAACATTATTGTCTTTGGTATTGTGATTATAAAATAACACATTTTTCATTATTTATTTATTTATGTTCTTTATAGGCTTGGTTTGCATTTTAAATTAAAAAAAATAGTTATTATTTCCGTTGTTTGTAAACAAGATCAACAGAATTTTCTAACGTTTACTTTTATATGTTACGCTGGTATAGTTTTAATAGAAAGTCGAAATATGGTAGATCGTTAATAATAATCACAAATAACAATAGTCCATTTGGTTAGTAAATAACTCTAGAATTACTTAGTGATTATAAACTATTGTCGAAAGTATTGAATCTGTTGTTATGTTCTAAAGAAAACATTCCAGTAAGGCATTCTACTAAGAGTTCACAACACCGAAAACATTCTTTTAGCCGTTCCACACGATTATTGTGGTCGCGGTGAAAACGTCGCTAATGACATTATGACACACTCACGTAGAACTTGCGAGGAGCATTTCCAGATGTGGGTCGTAGTAATCGTTTCAGGAATTGGCAGGATTTTAAAACGTTAAAGCAATAATGATGTCAATGTCGGATGTCAAATTATGATTTATTTGAATACAATTTATTAGATACTGTGAGCGGAGGCCGTGAGCGTGATAGTTGTGAATGTTTGGTGGAACGCACCCATTAATGTCATCCTTGTAACTGTCAACTTGACTATTTCAACCACAAAAATATTAAATAACAGTGATTTTAAGTTAAAGGGTTATTTTAATTTGATCGAAAAATATTAAATAAAAGTAAAGTAACAAAGTTTAGTATTTTACGCTAATTATTATAATTTAAAACAACCGGAATGTTTATAACGAATGTGTTATTAAAGAAAACCAAAAGCAAGTAAGTAAAAATCTATTTTGATTCTTTGCACGATCTGAAAATAAAATATGACCAATGTACCATGTTAAGTTAAATATTATTATTGTAAATACTTATTCATTTGTATATATATCATCAGTCTCTCCATTAACATACACATCAGCCAGTATCTGTCCTATTTGATCTAGAGAAGTCAGACTTGATCTCCCTTGTCAACAATTTTGTATATGAGTGTATGTACTGGTACCGTACTGTACATACACTCTGTACTGTACTGGTACTGTATATGGCTCTGCACCGAGATCACTTGACCACATACATGGTGCCATATATTGAATGATCATGAAGGTTGCTGTTGAGATTTAAATTGTAACAGTACTTCATTAATTATGACATACATTTAAGCCCTTTGACATGACTAGCCCGTTGGTACAATGGTTAGTGATCCTAACTGTTGCGTGGGGGGTCGTGGGTTCGATTCCCACCCAGAAAAAATATTTGTGTGATGGGCGCAAGTATTTGTTTTGTGTCTGGGTGTAAGAAAAATATCTATTGAAGTATATATTGATATGTATATATGTAGTTTACCATCTGGTTACCATACTACAAGCTAACTTGATGCTTACGTTGGGATTGTCACATATTGATGGCAGTATTCGAATATCACAGTATGTTGCAGGCCTAGGCCTGGTTGAATGTCCTGTCTGCCTGTTAGAAGTTGCATAAAGTGTGAGGTAAACTTCTGTGATTCGCAACATGGTCAGAATGCAGACTATGGGCAATATTACCCCTATAAAAGTACACAAAGGTGTTTATTAGATAGGCTTATATCTAGCTATGGGCTGAGACAGGCTGATGATATGTCATATCATTAATATTATTGACATACTTTATACTTTAGTATAGTTTAGGTTGTACATAGAAATTAGTTGGTTATGACCCATTGAAGTAACCCTTTTATTTTTCAACTGAAGTTAGTAAAATGTAATCTTGCAAACTACAATCATACATGAATATTCAGTTTTAACAAATTGTCAGTTTCTTATTTAAATATGTTTGTTTAGTTCTATTTAAAAATGAAAACAGTTATTTTTTTTTGCTCTTGCATCAATCATGAAAATTAAATGGAAGAAAAGTAGCATAACACCTGTTATCTCCATGGAGGCAGGTAAAGTAGTGTTGTACATTGTTGTCGTATGTTTGTCCCACTATGGAGTAGATTGTGAGCCTATTGCTATACCAAATCTAAATTAGAAAAATCTGACAGTGCCCAACACGAAATTTGGGCCCAGGACCTCCCGATTGGTATTCACTCTTACAACCAACATAAGTTATATTGTTATGTTGCAACCAATATAAGCAGTGATAGCCTAGTGGTTTGGAATTTGACCTCTCACTCCAGGAGACGGGGTTCAAATCCTAGCGCCATCTCTTAAACATGTGTGTTTCAAGTTTAAGTATCACTTGCTACAACGGTGAAGGAAAACATCGTGAGGAAACCTGCACATCTGAGAGTTCTCAAAAAAAATTGTTCTCTAAGGTGTGATGTATGCCTTCCCGTACTTGGCCAGTGTGGCAGACTGTGGCTTTATTAACCCTCTCATTCTGAGAGAAGCCCCTCTTTCCAACAGTTGAACATGGTCGGTAAAACGCAACATAACACCAACAAGGCAGTGTTTACTATATGGACTTATCATGTAATATACACCAGGCAGTTCAGGCCTAAAGATACTTTAACTATAACAAGTTAAACATATCTTGTTTTGCAGAAACATAATGGTGTTGATGGAAAGTGTTGTATCTGGACACAAGTTCAATGCAATTCGTGAAAGATTGGGGGAAAAATTAGAACTCATTCGTTATGATCCATACAGTAAGTACAGATAAAATTTGACTGATCTGTTCATTTAGTGGCTAGTGTTCCTTACTGCTGCGCTGGTATTCATAGGTTCAATTCCTGCACCAAATAAATATAACTGTGTATTTGCTTTTTACAAAGATAGTATAAGTTGAGCATGTTCACTGAGATTATTTTTTCTGATATATTTGTGGACAAGCAGTATCTTTCAAATTAAAATATGTCATTTTCTAATAGTGATTGTATGTTAGACATAGCTGGTCTTAACCCTTTCATTCTGAGAGGAGACCCGTGTTCAACAGTGGAACATTAAAAGGGTTAGATAAAGGGAAGATATAGTTGCAGCGGTGGTACTGCATCCTCAATTTGAATAATGTTCATACTACCTGTTCTCTGTTTAATTGTATGGTTATGTACATAGGATATATTATAATAGGTTTATCAGTTATGTATACTTGCCCTGCTTAGTTTAATATATGTGTGCCCAGTTTACCAAAGCTGTGTGCTAGTTGTTTTAAGAAAGTACTGTAATTGCAATTATTCAAGGGAATCCCCAGAATATGTCTTTGTTGCTCACGGAAAGTTAAATAGAACATACATATATCCTGAGACAGTCACTGATATTTGAAACAATATTTAAGTGTTTGATTTGTTGCAGTTCAGCACGAGAGTCTGTATAAAGAAAGGAAGAAGATCCGAAGTATGAAGTAAATTGCAGTTATATTGTTATTTAAGTAATATTTACCCTTCTTTGTAGCCAGAATGTAATATGCATATTATACATTTAAACATAATAATAAATGTTAGAAATGTTCTATGAAACTATTTATTGTGTAAAACATCTGGAAGTAATTGTCTGTATACTTACATATATACTTGCATGGAATTTTTCAAGTACTTAAAATGTTAGTTTCATAATTATCTTTAGTTATCAACCTGCCACTGGAATAAATAATGAATTTAAATAATTACTAATAACATAGCCTAATTTCATTATTCAGGTTGTCTGGACATTATTTAAAATGCCTTACTGATCACTTGGCCCATACCTATATAACTTATAACATTTTTGTTACATATATATTCACCTGTCGCAAATGAAGGGTTGTTACTATAGGATAGTAAATAATAGACAAATTCGTTTTTAAAATGTCACAATTTAATTATTGTACTTTAAAAACAATAAACGAATCTTTGGAATAAAATGTGTATTATTATTATAACTAGCAAATCATGAAATATTAAGTACTAATATTATGGTATCAAGTTTACTTGATACCTACATAATAAATACAATATTTTAGAATAATGCTTTACTCATTCTTATGCTATAAGAAAATATACAATTTAAAATACAAGTACAAATTTATACTTTATGAAAAGTGCCTTATTACTTATAATAATAAGTGCTTTTGAAAGAATGCTATTAAAGACGTATGTAAATGATCTGGTTCGAATCATAACACATCAAAATTGTCCATAATTTTTATACAATTTCATGTCAAGTTAATTGGTATTATATGAGGGCATTTAACTAATAAGAGTAATATAGCCTGCATAGTGATTGTTAACATTACGGTGTCTTTACGATATTTTGTGGAAGATAGGAATTAATGACAGGTAGCACATTGTATTGTTGATTGAATATATAGATCGAAATGCAAAATAATGTAGTTTGATTAAGAATTATTTAGTTAAATACCCTTAGTCCTTTTTACTATTTTACCCAAATAGGCCAAAAGATACAAGAAGTGCACATCATATTATGTTCGAAAAAAGGAAATATTTTTCTTACATCCACATATTTTAAACATTTAGGTATTAAGAATATTTTACAATCAAATTCCGAAAGTGCCCAAAATGTTAACATCGAATACTTCAATAATAATATTTTTAAATAAATGTTAATAAACACTTACAATTATTTCTCACTATACTTGTTTATATCTAAATTTAAAACTAATAAAATACTTTTTATTTGTTACATCAATTTCATTCGAGAACTAAAAATAATTCAAAATTTCAATAAATAATTATAGATCCATTAAAATGCAAATGTGGTTCCGAAATATATTCATATTATAGGATTATTTGCATAAATAGCTTTTACTATGCTCATTCCAAAATAGACTACCCTAAGAATAAAATTGACTAGAAAGTAATTAATGTACTTATGTGTCTAAAATGAATTAAATTAAGATTCTAGAAGAGAGAACTAATGAGTTTATATAATTTATTTTTTGCTTACACATGAAATGAAACATGTGTTAAATTGTAAGTAGCAATGTAATGCATAAAATATTAATAATTAATGTAAAGTGAAACTGAAATGTTATGTATAAGTAAGATTGTAATAAAGATTGCATACTGTTTTTTATTGTTAAATATAATGAATTCCAAAAGAAAGTTAATAACAGTAATATTAGGAATAAGATGTAAATCACAATAACATTTTTAAAATAATACAGAGGATAATGGATAATTAACTTATATAGAGTTATTGAAAATTATTATTGGCTGTAGAATGAATCTTAACGAAAATGAATTTTTATAGTTGGTCCAATGTTTTATGAGTTGGTACAGTACGAAAACGGAATAATGTAGCTATAGCAATGGAATGATCTAGCAATCATTCAAATATGACTTGTTTCGAAGGAACAGATATAATCTATATATATATTAAAATATCATTTTCAAATCAAAATCCCTTATTAGCATATCAGATTTTTAAAAAATGGTATTAAAGTATTTGAAAAAAATGTATTGTTTTAGTTTACGGATGAGAGGCTATATCTAGATGAAATGCAGTTTTAACATTTTTCTATGACCATTGTATTAGAGATACCTTGTAAGACAGTGATACCACTGTTTCTTCTAATATTAGTAAGATTTCAATTTTTATGATATAACTTTGAAAATAGTAAACGATACAGCGCTTGTGATTATCTATTAATAGCCCCTCGCAAACTCTCCATATCCACTCCCACTTTACCTTCGCCGTCTTGCTTCTCCTCCCTTCCTTTCCTTTCTTTCTGGAGCAGTTTAGCCACCATTTTATAGATTCATGCAAAAAAAACATTAGGTTGTAACATCTAGAAACACTTGTAAATTGATCCCATGATTATTTTCCGATGACAAATACAGTAAAACCTTTTTTTCCATTGATAAAATAATAAGAAGCTATAAAAGTGTCATAAACGATTAGTTTCATGCTACTTTCAGTACTGATACATAGCATTTAGAATAATTCACATTTTATTTTCATAAAGTGCACCGAATCGTAATATATGTACACTTAGATTTCATAAACAATTATATTGAAATAAACATAGTATAGTAGAACCACTAATTTACCCGTAATAAGAAATAATGTATTAAATGTCTTCCACCATTTAATAATATTTCAATATTCATTATATTTACCACATCCATTTATAAATAACATATCATAATATATAATTTTGAAAGGCCTAATTAATCACGTACAAATTTCAATTCAAAACATGACATTGTTGTATTTTTCTCGTTTCAATAGTTCGTTAATATAATATGCATTCATAATAAATAACAATTGCATTGTCTATATGTCTACTCACTTAGAATAACGCCAGATATAATATTTTTATCATCGTTATCTTCTTCTAAGAGTACTTCCAATATTTACTTAATTATAACGTTATTATAATGATAAAAATTTATGTAAAATGTAAATATAATTTTAAGTAAAATTCGAAAGTGGTTATTTACAACACACAATACATATAAATTGTAATAATTATGAAGAGCAATTCCTGTGTATAGGAATATCTTTAAGACTGTAATATAGATGCACAGTGTTCTATATAGGATATTGAAAATATTACACCAATATTAATATAGATGTTATGAACATTAATTTGACTGACAATACAAACATTAATATAATAAAAATACTGACATTTAAATAATATTTGATATTAATAGAATAAAAGAATACACTTATTTATAAAACCTATAGGAAGAAGCAATCAAATCCTGCAACTTCTAAAATTTAATTACATGTAGGTACTGGTGGTGGCCAACAGATACCTATTTTAATATATCTTTTTTTCCCACAATAAAATGATTACAATTTTTGTATATATTCATAATTTTACAACTATCAATCTAATCTTCATGAAACACGTGAAGTTTAAAGAGCGCTAGTTCGAAAATATAAGTCATAAGTAATTCGTTTTACATTGAGACATGTACAGTATATAATTTTAGAATATTATCTATTTCAGTTCTTTTATCAGGATACAATTTTAGAAACATTTATTATCTACGCTAAGGATTTTAAAATCCGATAATTTAATATTTTTGCGTATTTAGACTAAGAGTAGGTTAGATCAATAATTTCATTTAACAGTCCTACAATAATTTAGAGTACATAGTTCAAATAAACATTACTTAGGTGATGAATGGATCTACATGTAGATGTTACTGTGAACAGTCACATGTCGCGTGGTTATAACATTAAACGACTGATAGAAACGAATACAATTTTGAATGTATATTTTTGGCATATATCTACAATTATTTCTTTGGCAACTATAAAGCCGAGTTTACATTATGATATTAACGACATGTCACTTCTTGACCCGCATTCGATTTTATAATTAAATCAATCTCAAATAGATATATTAATATTGTATGTTTATAAGTGGTAGAACCTTAGCGTTTTTTTATATTATAGAAATATCACAATGGACTTAATGTATGCTATTCTTATTTATATCAATACTGACTGATGGGGACGTTAGAAGTCATCGAAACCGGCTTGAATGTATGAAGAGTATATAAGAAATTGTTTTGGAACTGGCGCTGCTTGCTCTCTGGCTATCTCGTAAGGGACGTGGTATGCTGGTATCTTTGTTGCGCACTGTACAAGCAAGAGGTGTGAAGTCAGCGTATTTCGGTCGAATATTTGCGTACGATTGTCATGAAGGACAAAGAATATTTGATACCTGAATAATGTAAACTCGGCAGAAGTAAACAGTAAAATTGAATACATTATTTAATTATACACCACGTGTAACGTCAGCAAAGTTCGTACGTAGTCATACTTGACTACGTACGAACTACTGTATTGAGTACAATACTACTGTATTGCTAACGGATTTTCACAAATCCAGCAACACATTGTAACAATACAATCACTTCTAATTATTAATCTTTTAATGAATATAAATACTAAATAATTAAATCGCTGATTTATTTTTAATTGATTTACTAAATTTATTAACTTCATTGGCGAAGTTGAATGTACCTATTATAATAAATAAAAATATCAATTGACTTAAAATACAACATACCAAATAGCATATTGAATGAATTTAGTTGTTTTCAAATGATTTTGTTGTAATAAGTAGGCACATTTTAAAATTTAATGTAATTGGTACACCGAATACTCATTTTTTTATTAAATATTTTTAATTATACAGTATATATACCAGCCCCGTTTTTCTTTCAGTTGTTGTTAACTGATTTCAGTTTTCCAACACCAATAAACCTTTAAATAAATTCAAAACATAAAACTTAAAAGCTACTTCTATATAACGAAAAATAAATTCTAGCGTTTGAATTAAAGATGGCGAATTACCTTCAAAGTATTTTATGTTTATTTGTGTACAAAATGTGCTGCCATTGTTTAGAAAATCGCAGGAAAAGGCGCACTATAAGTATTTTCATATTTTATTTTGATATTTCTTAAAAAGATCGTAATAACTCGATAGAATTCCCCTTCAACATTTTAACGCACTATTTTCTTAAAAACATTTTCCCGCGCTTTCCTTGAGACTGCCATTATTTATAGACAAACAGTAGGTGAATATGTCGGCACAATAATGTAGCCGTGAGAGCCCACTTTTATTTAATTATATATAAAGAGGACTACACTTTATAGCAATACACTGAAGAGATCACTTAGCACTCACTTTTTAAAGTCATTTGCTCCAACAGGATAGCAATTTCGGGATATTTTCATGCAAAAAATTCCGTCTTACTGGCCATTTCAAATTCGGACTCCTCCATCTTGTACAACTCTATCAGCTGAAACATTAAAAAAATATTGACGTTTTTCCTCGTTTCTTATCATCAATTCAACTGCATAATTAAATTAAATTAAGCCGGCGATTACGACAGAATGTTGTGACCTGGTAAATATTATGATATATTGTATGTATTTATGGGCAGATGGGTCTGTCCTTATTTTAAATGATGGTACTACACCTGACGTTGAAATCCCCAACAGTGGAACGAAGTGATTTTATACATCATGCATTTTACTTACCTTATCTACATCCTTAGACAACTCTTCCAATTGTTTGTCGTGTGTAGCTTTCAACTTTTCCTTCTCGCGGTTCTGCTTGATGGTTTGATTCTGCAATACAAAATACGATTATATCTTTAAAAATATACAATAAATACAAATGTACAAGATTATATTTGCTATTTATTTTTTATAATTCCATGGCTGTTATTTCATTTATTTAAAATTGAAATCATCACCCTAAACATCAACTTTTAAGACATAATTTATCTTATATGTATTTAGGTATTTGTGTATGGGCGCCTATGAGTGGAAAATATTAGTCTGGAACAATTACAGCTAATAATAAAAGCGTGTTAAAAAAAATCTAACCAGATACAAATTTTAGTGTCGCCTTGTGGAGGCGGCAAACGTCGCTATTTGCTTGCCAGGTAGTCATGTCATGTCATGTCAAATATAGTTAATGTATAGATTTGTAGCGACGTGTCGAAAGCTTGTTTAATGTTTTCAGACGATATAAAAAGTGAATTTTAATTAGTAATTCCTACCTTCTTTTCGTCCATAAACTTCTTTATGTTGTTCTGTTTCTTCTCTCGCAAGCGCCTGTCCTTCTCCTGCTTGGTCTTGAGAGTCTTGTCGTTGGCCACCTCCTTGCTGGTCTCCACGCTGATCTTCGCCTGACGCGTGTTCATTTCTTTCAGTTCCCTGGAATTTTCGTTAAAAATATTATAGTATTGTTGTAGATGTTTTGTAACCCCATAGTCTAATTTGTCATTTTTTTATTGTTTTATGTATTAACACTCCATTCTTTTCGTTTCTATGGACAAGCTTGTTTTGGCACTGAACTATTTTGTTTATCTTTTTAAGCAATGTAATAGAAGTTAGAGAACCTGTCATGTTTAGCTTCTAATTGCTTCATCTGTGCCAGTTGAGTTTGCTCCATCATTTTCTTCAAGAGGTCTCGCTGCTCATCCAGACGGGTCCGGGCGCTGGACCACTCCTCCAGACGGTGTTTGGCCACCAGCTCGCTCCAAGCGGTAGACTGTTCGTTCACTAGCTTGCGGAAAGTCTCATCGTTGCTTAGCTGCTCCTTACTATAACACGAAATATAGAAAATAATGAACTATCATGGCAACATTAACATAACTATACATTACTGTCAAGTTAATCTTTGTCACGATACACCGTTGCTTCAGTCCGATACATGACAACTTATCGTGTGAGTCATCATTAGCACGAATGTTGAATGAGCACAAATATGTATTATAAGAAGAAGAGGTATTGTTTTTTTTATAGGTTGTTTTGTTGTAGGCTGATAAACTTAATAAATATCGATATTTAGAAGGATTTCATATTGATGTTTTAAATGCATGGTACTTTACCTTTGGAAATGAATTTTTCCCTGACTTTGCCAACGTTATTTCGACCACTTGACCAATTTCAAGCATAGAAACATGAATATGGACATAATTGGCTCACAAATCTGGCAACCGGAAATAATGTAGCGCAGCCAAATGCAAAATGTAATTTAAGATTTTATCTTGAATCAGTCCATATAAAACAAAATTATTTGGCATCATTCGTGATTGATAGTAAATCTTATTTAACATTATAAACATTTACGAAAGCATGTGACTGCCTCAACGTTGATTGAGATTTTTATACCTATATTTGGATTTACATTATTTTTATTCATAGCATTCATATACATATATGTGTAGACACGTTGTTCTGATCTCAAACAAAACAGAATATTATGTGCTCTGGTAACCTTACAGTTGATAGATTAAATCTTACTTCTTTCCCTTGATCATCTTCTCTAATGCAGCACACTGTTGCTTCTGCATCGTCATTTTCTCCTTCTGGTGACGTTTCCTCATCGTCTCCAAGTCTTTCTGCTGTTTCTTTCCCGTCTTCAGAAAGTTCTTGTCCTTTTGCAGGCTTTCCACCGTGATCGGCTCAAAGACCAGAGGTGGTTCTATAAAAAAATGGGGGATTAGAAAGAAACGCATGAGCATTCATTATCAGAATTCATGTTAATTTAAAAATATCAGTGTTTTCTATCGAGCTATGCTGTTAAATATATACTCGGTCAATAATTTAATGCGAGACTCCTCGCGAGTGCCCACGGCAATTTTTGTGCCAAAAGTTCCACGTGTGTTAACAAAAGAGTAACTAACATGGATTTCGAGAGACAGTTACGAGAACCCTCTAGTAACTATCTTTTGTACTGTATTATGTGCAATATATACAGAATGCATAGATCATTCCTTCCTTCCTTTTAATATCCACTTCCTTTCCTCGTTCATCACTATCGTTCAAAATATTTAATAAAAAGAAGGCTAAAACAATACAATGTCTAAATTTCGACTGGATGGATACTAACCTCCTGAAGAATCTAAATACATTTTCTTATGGTAACGTTTAAGCATTTCCTTCGCTAATAAAATGTGTATTTTAATATCCGCGCTATATGGTCCCTGTTAATATCTTAATCCGTACTTACAATTACGAGTACTCTCCTAATGATTATGTTATTAATAAAATATGGGTATGTTTAGCATTTAAATCTTTTTATATTACGCTAACTAAATATTTTCTGACTTCAGACATACACACACTGAGATACATACCGACATCACGCTTATTTTAATAGCCTTTAGTCTGGATTGTTATTAATGTATTGCTTGAATTTGATTTATATCACATTGTTCAGCGTAAAGTGCAAATGTTAAAACCATTACGCTTTGTTACTATTTAATCGTTACACTAATGATTATTAGTATTCCGCTTTACAATCCAAAACTGTTTTAATTTATTTTTATAGTCACAAAATTGAGTCAATTATTGTTTCCAACATATATCTCTTATCCCTGTCATTGAAATGGTCAATGGAAAGAGATCTGGATTTAATATCCTTTGTTACGAAAGTTAGGCACATACCGCATATTAAATATTTTATTTTTCATCACTTCATATACGCTTACATAAAAGTACTCAACAGTCTCATTGTCTAAAACGACTGTACATATGTATATATATGTACCATACACATGTTTATGATATTTTTTTTAAACGTTTAGTTAGCAAATATTACAGAATTCATAACCGCCTACACAAATACATATTACGTCCTCGAAATGTACCATCCGATTTGATACGTAATATTTTTTATTTCTATCAAAACGCGCACTAATCTTCGGGTAGTTGATGCGCGGTGAGCAATACAGAGGCAGGTATGTGCACGCGCAATCGACTGGCGATGTTTAGCTAACATCAGCGGCGCAGAGGAAAACTGCCGTAGAGAATTGGGCGCGCAAGCGGGGAGCGGCAGCGGTGTTAAATGTACATGGCGCATAAAATCGTTGCAATCATTCGTTGTACCAGAACGAAGATATTTTGACTATGACTTAAGTTTTATGTTAGACGGATAGACTGATATCAGAAAAAAAGTGACCGCAATAAAAATATATATTTCGATGTTATAATACCATTATCCGCTAAGTGTAAAGTGTCAAGGCATACGCTCTAGTAAATTTATTTGCGGTCGAATTCTAGGAGCACTAAATTATCTGTATGACAAAGGAAACTGCGTTATAGAAGCTTTTAATGTTAACATTACTATATTTTTATTTTTCTCCTATTTAATGAGGATATGATCTAAAAACGAGAAGGAACCGTTCCTTTGAAGGTATAACAGCACAGGCACTGTAAGGTAAGGTTGAGGTACAGTTTTTGATAACGTCAACCAAAAAAGTATGTGCCATTTGAACTTTATAAAAATCGCTTCCACTTGTGGCTGGCACCGCACAGTGCGCCCTAAAATACTTCCCGGCGCGTGGCGGCGTGGCCCGAGCCGGCCCAAGGTCGCCGCCTGCGCGCTGCGGTATTGTTAATGTGCTGAAAATCATTCTTGAGTGCCACTGACGTATGTAATCGACCAATCTTAAGTCCGTATTCCTTTGTCCTTCCCCCACATCTTATCAGACGTGGTCGTGACCTTAATAAGGGATAGCCAATACCCAATGTACGCGTAGAAATTATTTGTAATTGGAAATTGGAACATAGACTTTTCTCTAAATGAGAAAGATTCTATATAGCATTACTATAAAACAGTGTATCCAATAATTTTTAATATGAAGTGTAATAAACTGTAGTTACCTACTACAGGAACAATCTTAAAGATCTATAAACGCATCTTGTATTCACATAGCGTTACATTTAATATCGCACATATTAATTTTTACGATCCGACACATAAATGTTGAAAAGCTAACCGTGACCTTAGTAGTATACAAACGGATTCGCGAACATTCGACATTCACTAGAACATTTTACAAATTACAGAAACATTTCAAAGTTCATGTAGATATTGTAGATTAATTTTAAGACCGTAGTGTTTATGTTGAATTATCCCTACAAGTAAAATCACTCCCTGGTCCATGAGGCAAAAAGGAAAGTAATGGTTCTATTGATCTTAAAATCTCCCGTTATATTAAATTAGCAAGTTGGATAGTTGTATGTGATGTTTTTAAGTGAAGAGAGGGCACTAAACGTGTCGACAACAGTCACTACTGCGTCCATAGCTGATGGACGATATGAAGGCAACTGCAGCATAGGACTGTTAGTACCAGTCAGTTTATTGAATAGGGTTATGTACCTATTATTAATAATATTAGCCTAACTATTTCATGTTAGTGCGAGTCCGCTCAGGAAAAGTTAGTATCCATCTTGTTCTAGTTATACAGGTAAAAGTAACTATAAGATTCATACTATATTTGTGATTCACGGATAATAATAATTATTATAAAAATACATGAGAACTAACCTTCCTTCTTCTGTTCCGCTTCTGGTTTCTTCTCAGGTCCGCTCTCCTCAATCCCCATGGATTTCATTCGGTCGGTCTGCTCTTTTGCAGCACCCATGAACGCCCGAGGGTCGGACAGAGCGGCCATGAAATCTATAGGGAAAAGGAAAACATGTTATTTATGTAAATACCAGGTAAACTTTAAAACGAGAAAAAGTAGGAATCGTTCTTTCAGATAGCAATAATTCCTTTTCAAAGTCAAGGATTAGTTAATCTACCTTCAAAGCCATCTGGCACGTAGATCTTGAGCTCGATGTTACAGAAGAGCATGGGCAGGGACATGGGGAAGTTGGCTTCGGTCCGCAGCGAGATGTGCCGGTAGCCGGCCTGCAGCCCGTCCAGCGGCAGGATGCGCTGCCCCAGCAGCTTGCCGCTCTCGTCGTACACGCCGAACCGCAGCACGGCCAAGTCGGGCAACACTACCTGTTTCCCAAGTGTGATAAATTTGCATTATTTTCACTGTTGTTCGTAAGACAAACAGTCAGTATGAAGCATGTTACTTAGCGGCCCCCATAGAATCCTATAGAGATTCAACCTTTGCACTCCAAAGATAAATGTTTATTTAGTACAAAAATAATGTAACTGTGAATTAAAGCGCTTATGAAAAAAAAAACAATTAAAAAAGTTTGCTACGTCAATTATTGCCCTTTTCAGGATTTATGTATATAAAAGCAGCAGTATTCTTTTTAAGAAGAAAATATTGCTGTACCTGTCTATCGATTCTTAATATCTCTTGAGATCATCTTTTGTATTCAAAATATCAAGTCACCTTTCGAAATAGGAACGGTTCCTCGTTGTACACAGGGTTGAGTCCGTTGGCTGGCACCATGCGGGTTCGGAACTCCTTACGAATGGTGTCCGAGGGCAAGCCGTACATGTCCACCTCCACGTACGTACCAACCTTCTTGTCTGATAAGAACTGCCCGGCAATTACCTGGGGATTGAGCAGATGTAGTGTCAACGAATAATCACATTTACTACGCGTGGTCTGGCGGCGGGGGCGGGGTGCGTGGGGCGGGGCGAGGGGCGGGGCGAGGGGCGGGGCGCGGCGCACCTGCACGGCGCACTGCGCAGCGATGACGCCGTCGACGGGCGCGTCGGCGAACGGGTCGAAGCTGCGGTCGGCGCGCCGCATGAAGTCCGGCTTCAGCAGGTAGCCGCAGTTGCCGTTGTACTCGAACTTGCCCTGGTTCAGCTGCATCGGCAAGTCCGACGTCTGGAAGTTCAGCGACACCATCTGGCATCCGGCGTTCCAGAATACCTGCGAGGAAAACACGTATTTTTACTCATTACAATTCCATCAAACACTAAACAGGATTGAATTTTGATTTCCCGACAAATGCTGAAGATTCCGAACCCACTCAGTATTTTATGAGTTCAGAGTTTATTACGAAACTGAAAAATAAGTAAAACCTTATAACTCTGTGATTCAGAAAATATGGGGCGCCATCTCCTAACGGATAAAATTGTTATATATTTAGATTTCGTATAAGATCGTAGGTCAAACAAGTACTGTTATTAAAAAGATAAGTTTACAAAATTATAAGTCAATATTAGTATCAAACCTGAGGCATGTAATTGGAAGAGTCGGCCCTGGTGCCCTTGGGGTAGATGCGGGACATTTGTCGCTTGTTGTAGTTTACGAAGTCGATGGCCTGCTGCTTCAGGTAGTTCATGCCGGTGGTCTCCGCGAATGAGGACATGTTGTGGTGGATGTTCTTTTCTGCCGAACAAGAAAGAGAACTTTGGTATCATTTCTTCAAGGACTTTTTATACGAATATTATATGGGATCGCTCTATGTACTTAGAGACATCATCAGAACTAATAAAATTTTGATCATAAATTTCGTGATGTTCACAGGTGATATCTTGCATAATTTTAAATAATTATTAGCTAGTTATGTGTTCTATGCTGCAATCAATACTACGACAGGATAAAATCAGATAATAATAAAGTTTCAGTAACTAACTCTCGGCCTCCTCGAAGCTGACAAACTTGATTGGTTGCGCGTAGTTGACCATGGAGGAGAGCCAGGGGTGCACGTTGGTGGTGGAGCCCGTGTACTGCACGGGCGCCGGCGCGCCGTCCTCCGCCGCCGCCGCCGCCTCCGGGGGCAGCTCCTCGGGCTACACATTCAGATATATTTATTAAGCTTATCTCTCATTTGGACATGGCCGTCTACTAATATATCATTTAAGTATACTAATCGAACATTAAACAAAAATATCGTTATTATATACTTTAAATCACGTCTTGAAACTATTCTTATGCAAATAGTACAAAAATTATTGTATACCTACTGCAATATAGTTTATTTATGAATATAATATTTATGTATAATAACTACATTATGTTAAAGTCTAAACCGACCGCTTTGACTTCAGGAGCAGGTTGCTTAACAGCTGATGCGTCTTCCTTGATCTCGTCTTCAATGACGAACTGACCCTGGCGGAAGAGCTCCAACTCCTGCTTCTCCACTTCTGGCTTGAGTCTTTTGTTCTTAATCATGATCTTGCGCTTGAGAGAGCACGGCGGCGGCAAGGGCACCCCTGGCTCGAGCTGAAAGGTAGTTTTCTATTTGGGGTATAGCTGTGTTAAAGTACTGCTTATTATTTTCAGCTATTTCAGCGACATAGGAATGCTAGGGCGTTTTAGTAGGCATTTCAGCTTCAAGCTTGGTGCGATGTGTTAATATAATGTTTGCCAATAGTAATATTTCCAATAACATATAACAAATAACATAATATTGGTATAGCTTTCTATTATAAGGCTCGTGCTTTCACAAAAACAGTACTTGTTTTAATGTATTTCCAAATACTATCACAGCTGTGAACCATCGTCTTCACAGAACATCCATATTTATAACATTATATGTATTGTATGAACATAATCTCATTTGGTCGATTTAATCCAAAGTTTCATGGTATCTAACTCATAAATGTATGTATAACTCATAAAGACTTATATACGTACAAAACCAAAATGCATTGAAAAGATGCAAGTCCAGAATGTTTTATGGCGGCTGCCTGATTATATTTCACGAATTCCTTTACGAACACACCGAGTTTAAACAGCGAGTGCACAAGTTTCTCCATACAACTTACGGGATGTTCAGGCAGAGGTTCCTTCAGCAACAAATCACCGAGGATCTCGTCGCAGTACTTGGCGAGTTTGTACTGTTGGGCCTTGCAGCAATGGTTCTCGAAGGACAAGATGACCGGGTAATCTGATGTGACGAAGGCCGTGTCCCTCAAAGCGTATATAACGTCCTTGAACAGTATATCCGTGCACATCGCCATCCCGTGGGTGATTATTGGCTCCTCATCTTCCCCTTTGCCGTCCCAACAGTCAAGCTCCACGCATCTGGAATTTGATAGAAACGCTCATACAATCTAATACTTCCAAACATTTATTATTGCACGTTTTGCAAAAAAAATATAGAATGTACATTTTTTTTTACAAAAATATGACAATCAGATTTATTCACATATATACAGGTACATGAGTAACGATATCGAAAAAAAAAGAATATTAAACAAATATTTCTGACACTGTTATAAATTAAGCCATATGCTGCCCCAAGTTCTAAGCCTCAGTCCCTGTCAATATGAACACCATAATTATACATTAACATGATAGACAGATAGAATTAGTTACATACATGTTAGATAGAACGACATACTACATTAACGTATTAACATTTTAAAAATAACGATATAACGTTTTCAAAATAATAATATAACATTTTCAAAATAATAATATAACAGTTTCCAAATATGTATAATAATACTCTCATCACTAGAATTTCTTTTTTCTCGACGTAATGGTGATTATTTATGACCGATGTGGATAAGATGACAATATTGATTAACAAACTAGAATCTAAATTTATATTCAAATGATATTTGTGTCTACTGATGAATTATTTTCAAATGTATTTATACGACCCAGTGAATGATAAAAAAAAATAAAGAAAAGAAACAGATTTATTACCTATGATACAAGAGTGACATGAAAATATAATTATGTTTATATGAATGTATTTGGTATATAAATGACCACACATTACCCGATATATACAGTACATAAAATAAAAATAGACATTGCATTTGATACAAAAGTAAAATATAAAAAATGTCGCATTCAGTGCCGTCAATTGGCCCAAATAATCTTCGTTTTTATCACGATCTTGGTAGAGATGACCCGTCGTCGTGCGACATCTTAAGGATTCACAAATGTGTATCAATGTGTCACACTAATATACAGTTGTGTACTCTACGATTCGCAAATTCTTCCGAGCGTCGTCGCGTCCGGCGGGGAAATTTGCTCAGTATGGGTGATTGGACTAGTGATGTAATTGTGAACAATAATTGGTGTTTCATACAAAATTAAAGCAAGAATATCACAGGAGGTTGACATACGAGTACCACACAAGATGACACGGTGACCAATGATAAAGTGACAATGATGTTACATAGGGTGACGAAATAGTGAACAAAACTGCAATATCTTCATCTTCGGCCGGACCTTTTGATGATCTCCCGTTGATATGCGAACCCTTGAAGATTCACAAAGGTATATCAATGTGTCGCACGAATATACATTTGTGTACTCCACGAGTTGCAGTAGTCTTCGGTAGGCTGGATTACAGCGGCATTGATGCTCGATATGTTGACTAGCCGTCTAATGAGGAATCAGAGATATCTAGCAACGAATTCATTTTTGTATACCTAAAAATGCATTCATGTACAAAATACATACTATTACATAAAATTACATAAATGTTTTTACAAAATAATTTAATGCATTTAATACAGATCCTTTCAACAATCAGACGAATGGAAACGAGTAAAAGAGAAAAAATAAATTAAGTCTTTTGCATAGTGACTTGCTACCAGGCGACAGTATTCAATCTAATTTACAGGTTCTTCTGTGTCACGATGAACTGTTGATAAGCGAACCCTTGAAGATTCACAAAGGTATATCAATGTGTCGCACTAATATACATTTGTGTACTCCACGAGCCGCATTGTATTCTGTCTTCCATAATGAGTCCAATCCATGGCGCGATGTCTTCATGAAGAGCGATGTAATTAAGCTTTAATAATAATCATATGGCAACGAGTTTGAAATATTTTATATAAGAGAAGAAAGCAATGATTCAACTACAACATAGTGGCATAGAGTTTCGCTAACCGATGTATTCTTGAAGTTATAGTAGGTGCATGTAACATAACCTGGCAATCAGGAAGTTAGTGACGCTGATCAGCTAATACTTCCCACGATTACAACATTGACACGCTAACAACAAGAAGAAGAAGGATTATGACACAGACGTAACACACTTAAAGAAAATAGCACTTAAAGGAACTAACCTGCATCCAGCTAAGAGGACCTGCCGATACATCTCGACGGAACTCTTGCCGCCGAACTGTCGCCCAGATAGATAGGTGTTGTGGGATGAGTTGATGTAGTAGTGTGACAAAGGTTGGTCCATGTCCATATAGAAGTCCAGACGATCGAGGAATACTGGCGCGTTCTCGTCCGACATGAGATAGCGGATCAGGCCGTCCTTTGTGAGACATCCTGAAAATTTGAATGGGCAATGCATATGTTAAGAAAAAATACAATACAAAAACACTTTATTGCACACCACGTAGACATATACATAGACAAAAACAAGAAAAGAATACAAGTTTACAGGGCAAAATATTGGCATTGTCCAAATACATGTGCTACATAGCATGTATGCGTACAAAAAAAACTTACTGGCATTCTTAGCTTCATCATTCTGTTCGTATGTGGTGATAATCTCGAGAGCTCTCTTGTCGTCATATAACGGGTACAGGATTTCGTTGAGTCGAGGGTCGCGCTGTTTCTCATTTAAAAAATTCACAAACTGCTCCAAATTGATGCGGTCCGATTTTCCTTGGGTGCTGAAAGTGACATTATGAATTATTTAGGTCTTTGCAATGTACACACAAAATTTCTAAGGATCTCACATAATTCCATGAAGAATCTTACATAGTCTGGAAAAGTTCCTCGATGTCATTCCTCGGGCAGATTTTGTGATACAAAGCGTAGAACTTGTCGAAGGTGAACGCCTCCCTCTCCATACCATCGTTCTTGCCTGACGGTAGGCCCAGATCGGACAGACATTGGTAGACCAGTTTCTCCGTCTTGCCTGACGCGAATGTTCGCGCGACCACTTTAACTGGAACCTTGCCCTTTGGATCCGTAAGAAAGCTGAGGCGCATCCAACTGGGAACAACAGATTTGATTAGAGATACCTGTTATAATAAATATCAGTGTAATAATTTCGATATAAAATATAATCGTATATCTATTAAGCGCTTGCGTGCGAAGGAATGAAACAGAACACATGTTGTGTGCAAAACGAAATACATACAAGTAAGTGATCGTACGGTTAAATTGGTTAAGACACAAGTGGACGACATCTCTCATCCTAATAATTACTAAATCCCAGAACCGTGTGTCAAATCTAATATCCCTATGAATATTATGCATGACTCCATAATGGCAGAGATATTTGATTATCCGATTTACCATTTGTTGATGTCCCCACCATTACTGAAGCCAACCGAACCAACAACAAATGTTATTTGACAAAAATTATTAAATCATGTAACAATATTTCAATTTGGAATCCTAATAAAATTCGACAACGATTTCCGGAATTTTGTCCTTTGATATTAAATTAATCATCGCGTCATAAGAACTAGCCTGTTCCCTGATATTTTAATATAAGCTTCATTGAAGGAAAATTTAATTTTGATTCGTCCTACACGCAATTTCTTTCACTTGCAAACGCCTATTCAATCATAAGATAAGCGCCATTAAAACCGTATCTGTCATAGATTGATATATACGAGCGAGCTACTGCGTCGACGCAAAACTGCATTGCGGTATCCGCCCCCACTGTATGTCCCGTCAGCGCCCTCAGTCTCCAAAACTTGGCCAATATTGGTCCAAATATATCGTCAAATACATACGGGATAAAAATCAATGTGACTCCAATAGCTACGAGTGCCAAATAAACTGGTTAACGGATTAATTTTTTGAAAGACTAAACGGTCTCATTTTCCTCGACTTTGTTAAGAACAAAAAAAATTACATTACATTTCCGATTAACCCATTGCTAGCTACTGATGCAATTCAACACGGTTGGTGTATACATACGTATATATCAATACGCATGCGCTATATAATTTTATCCTAATAGGAAAAGGACGCAACACAGACAACTTAAATTAGCGTGAAGTTTATCAAAAGTTTGGAATATCTCACAATATGGCAATATGGCTACATTTGGTCATAGAATTGACAAAGAGAGACGTCACCAATGAAAAATATCGCAATGTGTAGTAGTGTAAGTTGAGATTAATTAAAGTTTCCAGAATTTTCCAAACGAAATCTTTTGCTACAAACTTTGTCAAACTCTATGTACAGATTTCTTTTGGAGATAAGAGCAGAAAAGATTAATATAACATATGGTATATGGCAAATATAGTAAATTAATGTTTCTACTTCATCTAAAATTGAAAAAGATAGTTTAAAGAGAGTTAATGTTACCGTGAAATCGGAGATTTTCTCAGATTTCAGGAATAATAACATATTGGTTTTAAGCGGCAGCCTGATACGACGTAGTTAATCGCGTTCCAATGTTGGCCAAATATTGGCTCAAATGTTGGCTCAAACATATATCGATTACCTGACAACGACGCCAATGGTGAAACTGACTCCTCAATTTTCTTGCAGGCGTCTTCTTTAAGAAAAAGGAAGGATTTGCTATCGCAGCGGCTTGCCTCAGGGAGTTGATTCACGTTCAGTTTCCGATTTCTACACATGGCTCAAAGCAAGGAAGGAAACCTGCGAGCTACGACACGACCGTTTCAGATGAACGAGAGAGCCGGACTGCAGTTACTTGGGGGATCGATTGGTAAGGGCTGCGGCAGGGCGAGAGTGCGCGCGCATCTTTCTGGAACCTGGGTTCTCAATCCGAAGTTATCTACATAGATATAAAATGCTAGTTTTGCGGAACTTTT
>DWDU01000010.1:0-34024 GCA_018245575.1 Jemadia suekentonmiller | reverse complement strand
TAAACGTAACTGGTGAATCGTGGGAGTGTTCTACACTCCTCTGCCTACCTCTTCGGGGATTACAGGCGTGATGTTACCTTTTTTTTTATACAAAGCTTTAAAAGCAAATTTAACTTACATCAATTTGTGATTTGCATAATACGTAGTTACTGATAAATGAAAGACTACACTACACTACAGTTATAAATTTTAATTCCGAATACAGAACATTACAATATTACTAGAATTTTGGGGTACCTACATGCGACCCCCCCTAACCGCACACATTTTAACGGTCGCTCGCAGAGTTATCGTAATTCGTTTCATTAAAATATAATTGCTTGCGTATGCGTTCTCTTAATTATTATTATAAAATTACAAGCATCATTAAATTACAAGCGATAATTGTACCTGCTAAAATTTTATAACAATGTTAAAGTTGGTAATCATTGGGAAAAAAATATTTAATGTGTTCTCTCCTTTTGTGTGAGACGAAGTGGTAGACTATTCAACCATGGTCTAACGAGGCAGCTGCTGTATTTTCCTCCCGATAATCAGCTTGCATTATGGTATTTGTGACATTTCATTTCTGGCGGAAACAAAATTCCTACTTCATCGTTATAAAAATTCTGCATGAGCGGCCACAATTCAAGACACAGTCAGTCAGTATTTCAGATCTATTAGGTATATAAGAATAACACAGACATTCTAATATTATTAATAAAATTATCCAATTTATTATTATTTTAGAAATACGAAAGTTACTGATTGTTTTTTTTAGATTTTTAGCAAAATTGCGAAGTCGATTAAGTTCAAATTATGTTTGAAGTTTGGCATTAACTTGAGAAGAGACTCATCTTTAGTAGTGGAACGATAAAAGGATTGACGATCATGATAATGATTATATCAGCATGGTCCCGAACGGCTAGTGGCATATTAAATCGAAAGATAATACGAGTATGAACTTTATAAATCGGAGTTAAGACTGAAATTGGGTCTTTATTTAACTAAAGTAACACATGGACGTGACACTGCCATTAATAAAGATGAAAGAGAAATTTGTGCCTAACACGATTGGAAATCCGTTACTAATGAAAATTGAGTCTTATGTCTCTGACATGAAGTTTCATTTTTCAAATACAGCCGCATTGTTAGGCACTATATATTTTATAGATATGGGCAATCAAATTTATGCAAAGTTAGAAACTATGGATAGAATTTCAATTTTTGTTATAAAAGTGGCAAATATGCAGAAGAAACTGTTCGTGTTATAATATATTTCTTTTGCAAGTGTGCATAATAATTAAAACTTCTGGATTTTAGTCGTAGTTCGTACATTCGTTTTTATCACGTACATAAAAAACGCGGACGAGTTTCTGGAGTTCTGAAGCTTCAGAAGAATATAAAGTTTTTCAGGAGTGCGATGACTTGGTGTTCTATGATAAAAGCGCAAAGAGAGCTAGCTCTTTTCAAAACTAGCAAAACATTGGCCATGTTGCCAATGTTAATAGGTGACGGTGATCACTTACCATCAGGTGATATATATTTTAGTCTATTTAAAGATCTTTAGATTATAGGTACCTATATCTAACTGAAATTATAAGTTTCGGATAATTCATTTTCGCTTACATTTTTATGACACAAAAATCTTTGATACTAATCAAGTTGTACACCACGTCCTATTGAGCGAGATAGATTTATTTTTGTTACAGTTTAGTCCATGTTTAGTGTCAGGTTTCTGTTTCAGTTTAAATCGTCTTAATTTCTCATAATAAACGCACATCTGTCGCTTTGAATGAAAAATTTGAAAGAAAGAAAATAAATATATTTGTGTACAGTGTGTGTCCGTGTGTGTTCTTCTTTGTGAGCGAGGTTGCGTGTTTGTTTGTGTGTACGTGATTTTGTAAGGCCATAAATGTGTACGTGCGTATAGGTATCGACGTGGTTGTGTATAAGTATGAGTCTGCATGTGCTTAATTATAAGATATGTGAGCGCGCGCGTGTATATATAAAAGTCTGTGTGCGTGTCTAATGTTGGGTAAGTGTAAGTGTTAATACTGGCTTTTTTTAAATATTAAATTAATTTAATTTAATTTATTTTTATTCCTTTTAAAATCACGCTTACGGTTACGGCAAATAAACCATAGATTTTAATATCGTACAACCTATCTACTTGTACATAGAAGTGTTATCTTGTTGCGTAGCCCCACAATTCCGGCCAATATCGGCGATATTGCACAGCTAAATTACACACAATAAATAACACCAAGCCTACGCGATGCGGTTGTGATGTCAACGTACTTCTATGTTGAATATACAGAAATGAACCCCTTTATCGATCCATATCTAGATGCGGGTCTAGTTCCGGAATGAAAACGATTAAATGCTTAGTCTAACACGCAGGCCTGGCCGGTTGGCAGATTTCATACGTCTCGGAGAACATTATTACCAGAATGTAACTGATGAAACGTGGGAATGTGCTAGACTCCTCTGCCTACTTTTGTTCGGATTACAAGCGTGACTTTACGTTTTTTGTTAGTTAACATTATGGAGCAATCGAAGGTATACACGTTTTCGTAAAATACTTTCCTTCGTCGTTAAAGTCATCGTTTATGTCTCATGTTAAGACACGCGTAGATTTCAAACAATGATGTACACACTGGATTTGAACCTGTACCTTGCAAAGTCGAAGCTTAATTCTATTTCTAACGATGTACATCCCTGTTACAGAAATCTAACACTGTTTTTTTGTGTAGAAATATATTAAACTCGATTTTAAATTCATATCAGATATAAAAAATCACGGCTCGTACCGTAAACAAGCAAATCTTTGTGGAACAACTTTTTCAACCTATTCGACGCTTCACTGCCATTGGAAAATACACCCCACTTTCACGGGATCTGACAGCCTTCAATAGGCGCCACTATAGGGTGTATCGACATCAATGTTTAGGGACTTGTCATATAATAACTTGCTATCATAATATACAAAGAATTCTGAATTTCCTCGAAAATAGTACTTACTAAAAGTGTTAGAACTTTTTATACGATTTTGGTGATCCAATGTGTTATATTCCAACAAACGTACAAAATGTCTAACATGTATACAACAACTACATTAGGAATATATATTACATGTTTAAGTAAACGTAACTGGTGACATGTGGGAATGTACTACATTCCTCTTTCTACCTCTGGTGATTACTGGCGTGAATTGACGTTATATTAAGAATAATATTAGTAACCTAAATTGGAAATGGAAATGGGTTGGTCAAATTTGTTGCAGGACTGATAACTCTTGGAGTAAACTCGTTCTGAAATGAAGACCCACGACTGGGGAAAACGTAGCATAGGACGTCCTCTAGTTACGCGAAGTGACGATACTGGCAGCAGTTTGGATATGAGGAGCTGGAGATTAGAGACTAGAAGAGATATATATATATATATATATGTCCGCAGTGGACGGAAACAGGTTGACAACTAAGATAATTATTATGATGACATTTTTATCGATTTTTTTATATGGACATGTATGGCACACATTTATTTAATTTTTTTTGGTACACATGTATAACATATTGTAATTGATATCAATCGATTTAATCATATTTTTTTTTTGTAATTATAATTATATTTTATGTCAATGCTTAACTCATTAGTGTAATTGGAGTGATCCGTACTAATTGAACAAATAATAAATAAATCAATTAATTAATAGAGAATATTCTTTTAAATATAATATTGCAATTCGCATTCAAAATTATACAACCTATTATCACTAGGTTATAAACGTAATGTTCGAACTTAAAGTATAATGAATTACGATCGTATTTCCACCAACGCTGAACAAATAATGACAATTAATACAAAAGTTACTTAATCAAATTTTACCACAGTAGCAACATTTTTCACGCTCTCGCTCATAGTGAGACACGTTGATCCCGGGATGATTCAATTTAATATAATACCCGGCTTTGATGAAGTTAGGCAAGCTTTATAGTTGACCTACATTGTATTCCATATGAAGTTGATCAAGGTTCACGTCTGAATTTCTACTTTTTTTTTGTGTATACATCACGTAGCCTAATCCTTTTTCTTACATGCACCTATTTTTGCATGGAAGCAATTTTTAACATAACAATTTGTGTACGATGACCAGAGAAGACCATTTTAATTCTTGGAAGTAGACTAGACTAGACTTCGGTTTAAATATTCATGAGTGTACCGAGTATCTGGTCTTAAATGGTTAACGTGTACCTAAGTGTTGGTGAGAATGAGCAGTTTTTGAAGTAATTGGTTCTGTTTAAAAATACGCGATATATACTGTCTCCGCAAACATAGAAATACGTATTCTTGAAGTATGATCGGGCCCTTTTGAAGTGATGGAAAAACTCACTCCCAGAAGTGGTAATTGAATAACATGCCATCTCTATTTTTATTACTGAAGAATGATTTCGAATATACAAAATTTGTATGCCATTGTGATAGACTATGTTCACGTATCATAAGTATTAAAAGGCACATGTTAAGTAGGCACTATAACTCATTGAAATTTCCATTAGAACTGAAATACTACTCAAGAACAGAAAATTTTTACAAATAAAAACTAATTTGGAACAACTCCTTTGCACGCATAATTTAATTTGCACTCTTGGAAATGAACTTGGTATTTATTAATAATTTAATTGGAAATCGCAACAGTCTCCAGCCAATTAAAGTAGAGTTTTCATCTTTTCAAAGTCTGTTGTAAGCTCTGGAAAATGTGAAAGGACAGCCAAGAATCCCCACTAACACTAATAGAGTCGTAGACATTTTTCAAGGCAGGTGTTATATTAGGCGAATTTCACGCGTAACTTTTTAACGACACTTGCGCGTACGTATTTTGAAATAAGGAAGAGTTAAAATTTGTTAGATACTATTTTCAGTTCAAGTGTTTTTTGTGGAAATGAAGATGGACATTGATATGGACAAATGAATATGGACGTTCATAGGTAATGTGAATTAGGAAAATTGTTGCCAAATTTCTTTATAGACCACGCGTGGGACATTTTTTTGTGTGTTACTGACTATAGGGAAAATACTCTGTAAGAGCTGTAGACTGTGATAATCATTTGAAAGTAATGGAGATTATTTTTTTGTTTACGAATAACAAAGATGTTATTTTCGTAAAAAAATATACAACGTTATCGGTTATTTAATCGTAATATTGATATACCCACGAAGTTTATAAGGTTAATCCTTACCACTTATTTCATAGTGGGACGTAAAAGTAACAGGATAAACTTGAGACCGTACTAATTCTCTACTCATATCTGCCTACTTCTTCAGGGATTACAGGCGTGATGTTACGCCTTATAAAGTAGGTTCATTATGAACCAAACTCAGTGACTTCATAATAGATATTATTTATTTCGACATATAGTAAACATTAGTTCTTATTACATAAATATTACTATTAAGTGAGAATTGAATCCACAAGCTTGCACATCAGTCGGTTTTATTACCAACCACTAACGGCGTATATGTCATGTATTACTAGGTAAAGTATTCCTAGTAATACATGTGTTTAGACAGCATACATAATAATTTAAATAAGACATTGCTTCCTTGTTTTATATTTGTCTTCTGTGCTCTTATATTCTTATACAAACCAAATGGTGAAAAAAAGCATGTTAACAATTATCTAAGAGAGGATAACTAAAGGTATTTGTTGAGCAATTTTGTACTTTTGATTACTATTAGAAGACTGGGCTGTCTAGGATAATACCAGCTATCTAGCAATAACTTGTTACAAGTGTCCATATAGTAAGCATATACATACATGCATATCTTCATGCCAGGTTCTTCACGGGGTAGGCAGATTGCTTCAAGTGACAAATATCCGTACTATTCCGTAATATTCCGTACTCTCTTCATGCACACAAGCCGGTTTCGGAGACATCACAGTCCCGCACACGCGAAGTTTGTCATAATTAAAGTATATATAGAGAAGGACTGAACAAATCTAAAACTTTTATTCAATATGTGTCACAATATGCATTAGTGTTCAGGTTTATGCTGTCTATGTCACAGATGTAGGAACAGTGTATGGTTAATGTGCTCGTTGCCATAAAAATCACAATAGCGTTGACACTTCAAAATTTTATGAACCGGCTATAAATTTTTAATAAACACACGGCCACTTGGTTGAATAATTATACTAGTATAATGTATTTCATACATCTGAAATTTTGAATTTTTATATCTAAGCCAATTCAAAATGGTTTGTTCTTAATAACTGTGTAAATTTTTAATTACAGTATATTTCTTAATACGATCAAACGATTCGATTGGTTAAGTCTTTTGAGAATGACGTTGTATTCAAAAGAACTGTTTTCCTGTCTTCCATTTCTAATTAATCTATATCCAGAGACGATATTTGCAACGTTGCAATTGAATTCGCCAGTGAAAAGAAACACACAAAGTCGTGAACAAGTCGCAATTACACAATCGGCTTTAAGACGTTCTCGTCTAACAAAAAAAAACAGCTAATTACAAAAACATTTCTTGAAGTCCAGCTGCGTTAACGAAAGAAAAGGAAGAAATGCAATTTTAAGGAAGTGAAATTCTTCTGCAAAAGAATTCGCTGTAACTGTGATTTATGAATGCATTGCTATGAGAAAGTTAGATTTTTTTCTTTAAACTGTTTATTATAGCGATCTTCATTACATACTTATGCAATATGTGAACTAAGATAAAGAATTAAATAAGATACGAGTAATAAAGGTATAGAAATAAAAAGAGAACAACGATTAAAGTAATTGTTATAACAAAGCACACTGCATCAGTAAATAAAGCAAAAGCAGATTATCCATTTGTTACTTAAAATAAATCAGAACACAGATTTTTCTGTACAAAATACCGCACAAGAAGGGTGTCCTGTTGGCTAATAAATCATAATACACTTTTACACACAAACAAGATTACGGAGAATAAAGTTACGAGAGTGATCATAATAAACTCTTATCGAAACTGTAAACTTTAAATGAGATTGTGATAATACAGCGGTTGGAATATTTGTCAGTTTATTTATCTGTTATTTGTATAAAATGTGGACCGCTGAAAGTAATGACAATAAGGCTTTCATTTTTCATAAATAATATACGTACTATAAAAATTTATTCTGGGCGGTAAACTAACAAACAACTTTCATATCAGCAATTAGAGTCATTAACCACTATGAAACGAGGCACCCGCGTAAATACTGGATACATAGTTGTAACTGTACGTTAACCCTTAACTCTCCCCGATATGGCACGTAAAGCGTGCTCTATAAACTTCATCATACGAAAAGATCCTTGTCCTATCTTAACAGTTTCTTATCGAACTCTATGGTATAAATTAAGTTAAATTATGTCAAAATTTTCATACTAAATTCTAAAAGTTCCTTACATTTGGTGAAATTGTACGTCATTAGGTTAGGGGTGTATCCACATAATTTCACAAAAATAATGGACAGAAATACGAATTTGAATACCCCGGTTAAATACAATTGTAAATTTGTGTAATAAGAAATAAAAATGAAGTTTCCTGATGTCATTATTTCTTGAAATGTAATATTTGTATTATTACAATAATAATGTAACATAACGTAAAATCACGCCGGTAATCCCCTAAGAGGTAGGTAAAAAATGTAGAACATCCCATGTTTCATCAGTTATATGAAATGGGTGGTAAGTCTATATCCATACACAGGGCAAATATCCAGACTCCGAGCCACTACTAGATAATCTAAATTAGAACAATTTAGTAGCGCCCAACTCGGGAATTGAATCCAGGATCTCCCGATCGGCAGTCGCACTTGCGACTAACACGACCAAGAAGACAGTCAATAAATTATAATTAGTACAACAATTGTGAATGAAATCTAGTTTACGGTTTCAGTTTATTTATTTAGCCTTCCTTCAAACTACATACCTATATGTAAGTGTAGGTAACGAAATCGCAAACAAATTGTGTAAACACAGTCTTGATTTCTGTTTGTGTCGTGCACAGTAGTGAAATATCCTAGCATTTTATAAATAGCGTCATATACTTAATGTTATTAATTTAATAACACCATAGTTGGAGAGATTCGGCTGATCTTGGTATATCGAAACCTAATACACCGCTAAACGACCAGATCGTCGACAGGCAGCAGCGTAACCAATGCGAGAAGTTGTGTCCAGCATTTCCAAACCTGCATGTCCAGCTGTTGAATTATGGGAAAAACCTCTTCAGGACAGGTCTAAGTTCAGCAGTGGATTGAAACAAGGTGATGAGAACAATTCGAGAGAACAATTGTCCGTACAAATATTACGCATATAGTCACCCTGTAATACTTATAAAGTCGTTTCAAGATACCAAAGAGCGTAATAACAAAGGGTCCCGTCTCTTTACAAGTTACTGTGTTGCCTCTAGTTTATTATACTCGCTTCCTTGAGACGATGACTTATGTTACTTTTGGCGTGTTATTCATCAACATTTTCAGCTCGATTTCGTCTTGTATAAATCATATTTAGATCGGGACACGTCAGAACAAGGATAGCTGACGAGCGAAATGGGACACAGTAAATATTGAGTTTGCAATTCTAAACCTATTATTTAAAAAAAACTAAGAGATTTAATTCAATTTCGTACCAGGTTTATTCAAAAGATGTTTCTGTTTTCAAACCGTTACAGCCTAGTTGCGTGGCCATGAGGGGATATGTTTTAGAATTTTCGTGTAGTGAATTTAACAATCGGGTATATTTGATATTTTAATTTAAAATATGAAATTGTTTATTATGTGTTATAGATTTTTAAAATCGTTGCCAGTTTTAGATCGATATGTATGTTCTAAACGCGGTTACCTTAATCCTCACTGGCAATAAAGCATCCGTGATCAATTTCGAATAGGATGATATTTTCTTAATACGAATAACACTCATACCTATTGGTGTAGGAGTAAGTACTACTTGAACTAATGTTACTAATATACCTATACACGCAGTCCTATTATCAATTAGTAGGTACTAAATAGCTAAAACTGTTATTAAAAACTACCTAATACATATTAACCGATGTAGCTACGACATCGAGAGTCCTATTCGATGTGAGTCGCAGATGTCTGTTGGTAGCAACGGACATTTGTGATTGCCGCAGCTTTTCTACTTGTATTTTTGTGTAAATAATGGCTTTCCTTTTATTGTCATGGATTTAAATTGGATCGACATGATGGAATAAATAGAATAGCCTCCCGGAGTCCAATAGCTGGGAGTAGGAATAAAAAACCACCTATATTAAGTTAAACGCTCATTAAATCGTTAAAAATGCTTTTCGAATTATTGTATCAAGTGAAGAGAGAATAAGAGAAGTATTATACAATGTACAAAATCGGGTTTGGGTACTTGTCTTGTTGCAAGCGATTAACGTATAAGATATAATTGTAATCTACCATCACCCACCGTGGGGATTATGGGTATAACCACTCAGTCGGAGGCATTTGTCCAACAGTGGACTGCAATAGGCTGGCCATGATGATAAAACATATATAAGGATTGTTAAACAATTATTTTGGCGTAATTTTATATAAAATTTTAGATACCTTACATTAATTTAGTCTCCTTACAATATTTCCTGACTAATTAATTTCCCGACGCGATTATGGGCTATATATGTTTCATATTATATAGAGACTGGACAATTTTTTTTACATGTCCTCTCTCAGGAATTGAACTACCTCCATACAAAAATGAGTATTACGTAAACTCAGTAAAAGTAACAGTTAAACAAAGTGACTTACATTATTTATATTAATATACATAAATCTAGTTGACCCCATGATGGCTACATCAGTGCAAGTTTTTTACGGTAAATTGTAATCTTTTACTTCATTATATTGTAAGATATTGCACGTCAATATTACAGTGTTATATAATAGATATTGTGTATATCGGCTTTATATTATATCAACGTACCTTATATAGGCAGAGAGAAAAGGTCAGGTCTGTAATCATTATATTAGGTTAGTCATGAACAGTGTAATTTTGACAGATATACCAATCAAAATATATTTTCGAATAAAAAGAGTTAATTAGTTTATTTAACTTTAATACACGAATCTGATATCTGCTTTATTCTCGTAGCTATTTTGGGATAGATCGATTAGCTTGGACCGTTCGAACTTACCTAAGGTAATACGCTCCCGCCGATTGCAGTGGGGTCGAAAGAGAGTAAGAAAGGAAGAAAAGTGGAGTATGCTGATCATGTATACCTTTACGAAACGTTTAGTAGTAAAACATCTGGTTTTAATTATTAAGCTTACTCGCGCGGGGTAATGCTGCTCGTTGATTAAGCGTGATGTATTTTATCGAGGTCCATTATGTAAAATTTTACGACTTATTGTAAGCCTCGCATAAAATTTTCGAAGTCTTCGCTGTAATTGTATTTGATAATTACACTTGAGCGTTTCATATAATGGTTTACATTTGTATTATACTCGTATGCTTATTCAACGCTCATAATTAGAAACTCAGGTTATTGGATAATAAGTATTCACTGCATACGACTATGATCTATGATATTGTAATGACCTAGTATATTTTCTTCGTACGGTTAGAAAAAAAATAACTATAGAGATATTAGAAATCAAAAAATATTATTGATAATTTTGAATCAATCATTTCGAGATGCGCTTCTACTAATATTAATTACATCACAATGTTTCTGTGGACGTCAGAGAGTATTGTTTTTTCATCAGTTTTATATTTAATCTACTCTGATGAGTGGCAACACATGGAAGTTTCTTTGTGTTCTGTTCTCGCTATAAAATCGTAGTGTATGGAATACTCAGCAGTATAACATGACGCACGTTGAGAGTTTCTTATACTTGTGTAAGTACATATCCATTTCCGGGGCTAAGCAAAAGACGTCAAAAGTATTCCAAACTTGAGTCGCTAGTTGTCAAGTAAATTTGGAATTTAGACCTCATGGACCATCCCCGACCTCTCCTGTTTTTTATCTTACGCACTTACTTTACCATATTTTATTCAATAGAAAATGCTTTGGTGAACAAAGGTAGATCCTTGCGTGAAACTATATCACGGTAAAGGTGATTGAAATTTAATTTCAATGAATATTAAGATCTTGTTTGAAGTCACCTCATTCTTTAGTTTTGAAGCGTGAAACTTTGAAACTTTACGGCACTATGTGAAATAGCTATTAAACTTTAGAATGTCATATGCAAAACAACAGTATGCTGATATTTTAATATACTTATTGATGTTAGTAGATGTTGTTCAGGTAAGATGTTGATCGGGTACTATTGAATTTTTCTAACCAGAATGTCTAGTTAAAATTTCGCTAACCAGAATTTCTAGTTAAAATTTCGAGTACTAGTTCTGAGTCTAGATTAGTACCCGGTGTATGACAATGGGATCACCATCTATTCCATGATTGGAAGTAAGCGTAACTGGCAAAACATTAGAGTGTATTACACTCCTCTGCTTACCTCTTCCGGGATTACAGGCGTCACGTTACGTTAGATTTTCCGCCACTACTAGAAATTCTAAATTCTCAATAGCGCTCGACCCGGGTTTTGAACCCAAGACCTCTCGATTAGCAAACGCGCTTGTAACCAACATGACGAGGCAGTAAGTATGTATGTATACATACGAGTATGTAGTATACATAAACTTTTAAGGACATGGCAACTTAAATAATATCCTTTTACATTTACGCATAACGACGATTATAGTAATATTAAAATAAGTAAGTAATATTAAACTAAGATAACAGACACGATCATTACGTTTTGTGATATAGTCGTGGAACTTCTTATTAAGATTATTGCATTTCACGTAAACTCTTCACATGTACCTTATAACCAGGGTATAAGGTTCAAAATAAACAGACTACCATGATACGGCGAGATAACAAAGCTATGTCATGTTTTATTTCATTTGTAATCTATACCCGGCAAGTTTCAACGAGCGTCGTTTGAATTTAAGTGGTTTGAATTCGGCGAGACTAAAAAATTTTGGAGAGCCCTCAATGTTTTTTTATACTGAATCTAAAATAGGGTCTTTTTTTATAATTTTGAAGAATATTTCAATGGTATATGTCTTCATCGTGTCTTATATAAAAATCTCTATGTATGTACCTATATACTACAATAAAGTCATGAGTTGACGATCTAAACACTAGTGAGAGCAAGGTGTAAACATTATTTTCTTAACGATATAAAAAAAATTACATATAGTTATACACGAATGAAGAAACACATATTTTTGTTTATATATATGCGTGCCTACTGCTCATAATATGACACCTACCTACCTCCGATGCATATGCGCCTAATAAAAGTTAAACCGGTCACGAGCTACACACTTCATTTTCAAACTCAGCATCGTCATTATTCTTCATTAATTGCCCTGTCCCAAATTGACTTGCGCTCGGCGCAATGTATTTCTCTCTTATATTCCTCTTTATTAGACGTCGTTCTAACAATTACTCATATTCTTTTGCACAATTATATCATGTTCTCCTTCTCGGTGCGTTCCCTTATACTCTGTAATATTACAAGTTTGTCGTCCTGCATCATAACATGTTTTAATCACCTGAAAAGATTTTCCACTTTGCTTCATCAACACTAAGTCTTTTTCAGAATTAGTAAAATAGTACCATAATCGTTTACAATAGTCACATAATGTCTGTCTTTATTAACGTAATGTTTTTATTAATATTGATATACTCGAAATGGAATGTTATATATAATTCCATACGTTGAAGAACATGCCACTGCATAGTTAAGGACTCCTATAAATAGTTTCTGCATGTTACTTAATCAAATATGCATTAAGCTCGGTTATCTGGGGCTTAAACTCTCTGTGCATTATTCAAGTATTTAGCATGTTCTGTTAAATATTCTGATTCAATTTTATGTAGGTACATATTTCTTTCGCAACGTGAATATAACTTACTTTGGGACTAACATATCCTTACGCCAGGTCCCTTGCGGGGTAGGCAGAGAGCACAGAGTGCCAAATATCTCTATTCTTGCACTCCTGTCGTGCCTCTTCCACATTCATCACTCTCTTCATACACGCACGCCGGTTTCGGAGACTTCTAAAGTCCCCGTCAGATAAAACCTTATTTATTTGGTCTAGATAGGTCAGCGTTGGTCTCCCTCGGCACCTGCGTCCATCAACTTTCGCATTGTATATCTGTTTCACCATTTTTTCATCAGCCATTCTCTCAACATGTCCGAAACGTCGGAGAATGCCTTTTGCTACTTCATACATGAAATATACATGTGGGATGCTGCTACATATATATAACATTTTGGTGATCCTGGCTTCAAATCATGATGCGTTCTAATTTACTTTGCACGAATCAGTATGTAAGTAATCATGCAATCAATCAGACTTTTGTCCTTGATTGAACGTTGTCGATGTTGAACTGAGGCACGTTACGATGGCAAAGGATATGTCTTCGAGCACTATTTCTCTAATAAGGGATTACAGCATTACATTATAATCATCAGTAGTGAGTGCTGCAAAAGACGTAGTTACTAAGTTAATACGTACTGCGTTTGTCCGTCTCACGTGGCAGTTGATTTAATGCTCAATTAACTGCCGAGCGCACCAGCAGTAACAGCAACAATAATTAATGTTAAAATGAGAGGACATCTATTTATGGCAGTTTGTTTATTATATTTTTTTATTCTTATTAGCACCATTACAAAAGGATTTACATTTTTAAAAAGGTGTACACACATTTTCGTATGTCACTTGACAATGTAAGTGCTTGCAACACCAATATTTTACAGCTGAGCGCAAAGCTTTTATAAGGGACATGTACTCGCTGGCTGCAGACGACGTCTTAAGACTCACGTCCATGAAAAATACATGCTATATATCTCAACGAGATTCTATTTCAAGGGATTTAAACAAAACTCTAGTCACGTGTGATTTTTTCATTGAAACATATAAAATATATGTAGTAAAAAAATTGCTATTTCCTCTGTAATGTTTTGATATACTGGTATAATGCAACGATATATTTAATATAAATGCTGCAATTCACTGACATGTTAATGCAGTAGTTAGTGAACCTAACTCCTGCTTCAGGAGTTCTGGGTTCGATTCACATGTGTGACAAAAATTTATATGCGGAGAACGACGATGTAGCGTGGTGGTACCCGTTAGAGAAAATCATTGTTCCGCAGGTGATGGAGAAAGTGTGATAACAATTATCATAATGGTGCTGACGGTAATGACAGCACGAGTGTTTACTTTATTCCGCCATAAAGTTATATCAATATTAACATAAATATATCTACATAAATTTCTATCAGCAGTTTAATCATCTCAGCACATGCTCTGCTTAATTTGGACTTCTGTACATGTTCACTATTGTACAAGAGGCACATTATAAAATTTAATAATAACAAATCAGTATTGCATACTGTTATGTTTTATCTACGTGAAGTAATAATATACATGGGGCGATATTTCGGTTTGTCGTTTTTGTGTTATAAAGGTACCTTACTTGTGTATAAACTATTGTAGGCAGTTTGTATATGCGTATTATTCGTTAAGCATACTGTATGTTCACCTCTACAGATGGGACGTAAACAAATCTCAGCACGGAATGCTCATTAAATCTGGCTCCGTCAACATGATTACATACGGCAATATGGTTTAAACGTTTAAAGGACAACGTTTAAACATTGTGGTTTAAACGAGCGCTATATTTCAGTGTTCTGATGCTGAAACTTTATTTCTTTGATGGAAATTTAATATACAATGGATTATAACTATGTCGTATGATATGTCGTGACCTAAATCCGACTGGCGCATTGGTCCACTGGTTATTGAATCTGACTGCTCAGTTGGCGTCGTGGGTTCAATTGGTATTATTTCTGTGTTGAAAGAACATACGTTTATTTATAAATTTGTATGTGTACATAAATATATTATAAATTTGATGTAACGTTAATTTTTGCAGAACAGGATCGGTGTAGCTTGAGATTGGACAGCCATGTTTAACCAAGTCCTAGGATGCAAAAAAAAAATATCTTTGATACACTTCATGTACCTACACAGAAAATAAACGAAACATGCCATGAAAATGTAAATTTCTTATTGTTCTTGTTTCCTCATAAAGTGCATAATTATTTGTACTAAATGAACGTCAAAATCACAGTTGCTTCCATCGGCTTTACGCACGCCATGGGTATAGGTGCGGTGGATCGAGAGAAATTACTGGTGCGAGAGAGCGGAGGAAGGAGATAAAAGAGAATCGTGGCTCGCACTGCGCTTACAAACGACACTTCATGAATATAAATGGCTTGATGCACTTTCAAAGACATAATCAATCTTTGTACTTCTCTCTATCGTGTCTACGTCTTCAAAATTTTGCATTCGACTCATTGGGAATTTTGAATTGTAGCGTCAAAGTTCTATCTGGGAATCCGGAAAGTGGAGTGCGTCATCTGGCCTGCAATGACGATGCTTAATGAATTCATTATTAATTGCTACAACAATTTGAAAATCGACTGTCAAACTTGAAAATTAGTTGTTACTTATTTCCTACTTGATAGGGTATAGAAAGACGTACTAGGGTTGACATTTAATATAACATGTCATTATGAAATGTGTTGTAAGTTCCAATAACTAGGAAACTGGCAGATGGCATTTATTTTGTCCGAGGTAGCAAACTTGGTGATGAAATGTAAAAGTTTAAAAGGCACACAATTTTGTAAAGAAATAATAGCGCAATTGTATTTGAACCCAAGATACCTGGACTCATGCCCAGTGTGTGGATTAGGAGCGTGACCCCTCAAGAGAACAGTGGACTGCATTAGGCTGATGATAATGATGATGAACACCGCAGTCTAAGACTGAATACTAGGCCACAGGGCTATCACTGCTATATTATATTAAATTATTAATGTTTATAAATAACATCAAATTATGAAATAATATTACTACAATTTATAGAACATTTATATTGTTATATATCGTACTTCGCTTGGCAGCCCTACTTCCAGGCTAAGCATAATAAACTAGGCGTTGGCAAGTGCTAAGTTAATATTTAATGGCTTCCTATGTTTTTCAACACAGAGTGGCTTTGAAATGATCTTGTACAAATAGTGAACGCTTATTAGCACGTAGGTATAATATTGAATGCCCTTCTATCCGAGATATTACCATAGCGCTATAAAATGTAAATCTTTTGGGACGTCGCGAAAAGACCTCTCGTACGTAATTTACGGTGCGTTAGGCTTAGGGTCACCTTGGTTTTTGCACGTCATTAGGTGCGAAGTACGTGTGCGTTGCGTCCGTGGCAGAATGGGAATTATGTTTCAGTTTATATGTCACTTTACTAATAATAATTTATTCATGTATTTGATTCTTAAGTATAATTTTTCTTTAAAAGAATCATTTGTTGTAGCTTCTTTAGTCACTAACCTCAATTTCTTAATTCACTTGTTATCTCTATGTTTTTTCTATGGTATAATAAACTTCGTTAAAACCAACCGTTGTTTTTTTTATATCACCTCATTTTCCAATTCAATATTATTCGCCTATAGCATTTCACGGGTTTTGTTTTAAAATGAGAAGAGTAAGGCCACAGTGTACTTGCTGGGCAAGTTCGGAGGATATGCAGAGATTACACGTCTTAGAGTATCTTCTTGAGGACTTTGAAGGACAGCGAAAGTTGCAATCCAGGATTTGTAAATGAGAACACATGAAGAATAAAGCTGAGAATCTAACTATTAAGTGATGAATGCGTCTTATGTGTCTGTCCATAAGTATTATAATATGGTGGTGACTTCCTAAAACTTTCTCATACATGAACAACGTAGATAAAGTGGATTTTCATAAGGTCACCTTCAATCTGATGATACTCCTACGCATGCAAAATATTTTTGCGTGTTATTACTTTTTAAACATTAGGCTTGCGTTCCTTATTTCATCCATTACTTGGTGTACTTAAGGGGAAAGTGATGGACTGAGAGCGGACCGAAAAGTAAGTTTAAAAAACATTTTCCAAAATAACCCATTCTTATATACGAGTACATCATACGTTAAAACTAAAACGAGTATAATAATAAGAGATAAATACTAAAATAATAATAAGAAATGTTTGGAGGTAGTATAAAGTAAATTTACCTATTTAAATTTTAAAGAGGAAGCATTCAATGACCTCTCTATTTTTGAAAACGCTGTACGCATTGGGCGGTTTAGTTTTTTAAAATAATAATCATGCAATTTCTAATATTGGGTGGGTTTTTCTAATAATCGTAACTAAAATTACTATGATCACGCTTAGGGAATATGAGTAAGTTAGGATCCGCAGCTGCGAACAATAACACCTTTTTACTTTCTAAACGATTTCATGCACTATCTACATATGTATATGTAGATAGTGCATGAAATGTATAAGTTTGATTGAAACGATAACAGAAAATGTGTTTGTACGTTCCTGATTAGAATTTAAGTTGTATTTGTGCTTGTTGTTACAACATCAATAAAAATTAAAGTTACGTTACGTAAAATTACGCCTGTAATCTCCGAAGAGGTAGGCAGAAGAATGTAGAACATTCCCACGTTTTACCAGTTACGTTTACGTCCCACTATGAAATAGGTGGTGAGCCTATTGACATGCATCGGGGACATATTCAGACTCCGAGCTACTGCTAGAAAATCTAAATTAGAAAATTTTAGTAGTTTTCGACCCGGAAATCGAACCCTGGACCTCCCGATCGGACAATACTACAGCTCGTAAAATACTATATGCTGCTCAAACTGGAACAATTCACATCGAGCTCTCGTTGTAACAGCGAAGCGTAGTTAATGGCAATATAAACGCAAGTTAGGACGCCGCATTACCAAATTTACTATGGAGCTAAACATCCGTGAAAGGTGCTTTGTTCTCACGCTATTTCCCGCGTATAATGCAGGTTATTTTAATAAATCCTCTTCGCAAGCCGTAACCGTCAAGTCAGCGGGAAGACAACAATACGCCAAGTTGAATTAATCAAGTGTTTTTGTACGTTTGATTAAAGCATTGTAAACAGATAGATAAATCAAAGGTCTTGATGAGTTCTTGTAAATATGATTTCGCTTGATTAATTCTATTGTTCAAATCATAATTTTACGAGAATTTTACCTATACCTTGGACATATCCGAAATGAGTCGGGCTCTACCGTAAACACATATGTACGTGTGTTAAGCTGGCACATCGTTTAATCGTGCATATGTACTTGTATTTGCATGAAACGTTTAATAGTTAAATATTAAAGAACTTGTGGGTTATGAGTAACGTAACATCAAGCCTGTGATTCCCGAACAGGTAGGCGGAGGTGTGTAGTACACTCCCACGTTTCACCAGTTACGTTTACGTCCCACTATGGAGTAGATGGTGAGTCTATTGGTATATACCGGGTACATATCCATAGTCCGGTCTACTACTAGAAAATCTAATTTTGAAAATCCACTAGTGTTGCATTACATTGTTACATTACATTACGTTATTTAATATGGAATACTAACAACATAACACCGTCAAAGATCATGTCCAGAAAATGTTTTCATTAGTACCATTTATGTTACATTTAGAGTTATGGTAATATATCTACATTTCACATGAATTTCATCACATGAATATACATTCATATGCAAATATAATCCCGGATGTCCAACATGTAAAAATGAGCAGCTCGCTCCTCTGTAAAACATAATAAATTACCGAAAATTTTTAAATTTTGATGATTTATATGAAACTTTTTGAAAAATCGTTTCCAGTAGAGCTGCTATGTTAAAAACCGCGTATTCATCAACCCTAATTTTCTCATTAATTTGGACGCAAGCTAGATGATGGAGTTGAAAAATAATTTTTAACAAGTGAAAAGTTAGATGTTGTCAGAACGTTGATCTTTAATAATATCTGGATCCATGCGAAATGATTTATGGCTTAATGAAAAACTCGTTGAAAATGTTCTTGAACAAAATTAAATTAAAAGTCTGTATTAGATTGGAGACTATTGTAGGATGCCCGTTCACTTGCTACAATAAACAGTTACAATCAGGAACAGAAGGCGAATTTGAAATGCATAAATATATGATTTTTGTATCACTATATATGTGTGTATGTCTTTGTGTGTTGTCTGGATCGTAAACAGTAATGTTTTGAATAGTGTAGTACGATGTGAGTAGATACCCAAATCTCTCCAAATGAGACAATTAATGAGACAATATTAATCGAAATTTATATTTAGATTATCAACGAGTAAACATAGGGAGGTAAAAGGCATATATCTAAGCGCTCCATAATGTACTTTAAGAGATGTATAATATACCAACCCTTACCTGACCTGCGTGAGAACCTATAACTTTATAACGTCTCATTCTGATATTACCAATGTGATCGATAATATTTATCATGAATGTCATATGTTATAACATTTATATGTCATAAATATTTATGAATTCCAACTGCCTACCTCTTCGGGGATTACAGGCATGATGTTACGTATTTTTGTTTTTGAATTTTCAAAAAAGAAACCGTGGGCTTACTTCGTATGTAATAAAGAAGAAAAATCGTGTAAACGAAACTCTAGTTGCATTCATCGCTCTCCGAGCGTCGACGCCAATTCTGGGGCCATATCTCTTGGCAAGTAAATAACATAAGAGCGAAAAATGTGAGCTGAAATTCATATTTTGTCTCTCACTGTGCGTGGGTCTCACTACACTGAGCGAGAGAGTATATTAGACTAGATTTAATACACCTACTTTACAAGTAACCAGTTGCATTTGAAAAATTTAATCGCTGTTGCTTAACGAACCCATTGGATGTTTCGTGATCGGTATCATCTACAATTGTTTCAGGAAACCCGTAGGAATTTTTGTCAATGGGTTCGCGGTTGATTGCTCAATCACCTAATGGAAAGCGAGATGCAGTGAAAAATGTAGCAGGCTTGTCTACAAATTGTCTATTTACTCTAGTCTTGAGTAATTGAAGGTTATTCAAATCGGGAAAAATAGACGCTGGCAGGGAGTTCTATCTACTCTTTCGCAATCTGAACAGAAACCGTTTAGCGAAACGTTTCATCCTGACCGTATTTTGGCTGATGGACTTCATAATGTATATTTCCAATATTGGTAGGGGTGAGAAAAGGTAGAAGGGAGTGGAACCAGCGAATGTATCGTGTCGTTTTGTTATATTTAGCGACAACTTTAAATTGTCTTAGAGCTACAGAAAAATACCTAGACTTAGAAGATATAAGTAATCGATGATGAGTGTAGGAGAAAAGGGAAATACTGTATTCAGAGCGCTAGTTGCTTGCACCCCGCGGGGACGATTGTCAATTCAAGGCGGTTCTTTTGGTGAGTCGCATATATACTCGTAAGTTGCAAATGCGGCGAAAATATCAACTATGTCAAAAGATGTGGGTTGTCGTATGCTCTTTTCCGCTGAACAATACGTACAGGTATAAAATTCTGGGATGCTTATGAGTTACATAACATCACGCCTGTAATTATCGATGAGACAGACAGAGGAGTAGTACATTCCCACGTTTCAACAGTTACGTTTTTGTCCCACAATGGAATAGGTGATCAACCTATTATCATACACAGAGCACAAATCCAGATTATGAACATTATTAGAAATTTTAACTAGAAATTATCACTTACAAAAGTCAAGTTTCCGAGATTTGAATCCAGGACCTCTCGATCGGCAGCCGCACTTGTGATCAGTCAACCAACGAGGGCATTCGAATTTCGAGTTGCTTATGAGCTACGTACAAATAATTGCAGGATATGTATAATATTATTTTATATCCCACAAATATTGTACTCACTATTGGAATTTGATTTCCAATATGAGATGGCAGGCAATGAAGTTATCCTTAGGGCACAAGGACAAGTTGTACAATATGTGATAAATTACTTTTTATGTTCTTAATGCAGAATTAATATTCCCTCACATAGATGTATTAGATTCCCTAACAAGATGATGTAGACATGATGACATGTAGACTTGATGTTAGAAGTTGCAAATATAGTAATATAAATATTTGAAGGCTAAGATGAATGATTTCTTATTTCTCTTTTACTGTATCAGGGTAGAACACAAAAATCTACTTTAGATCGTACTCGGAGTTGAAATTTCGTATCTACATATGTATGAATACTAGCACAGATAAACCATAAAATAGTTCCTCGATGGGTATTGGTTTACTATTTCTTTGAAAACCATTGTTCAACATCTATTTTTGTAGTATTTCTGGTTATTTTATGTTCAACAAAAACATTATCTACTACAACATTTTAATATCAAACTTGCATATTTCTCTGCAGCAATTATTCGGTCAAATAACACAATTAAACATTTCATCCTTTCATAATATCAATTTTTTTTCCTGACAAAGTTTTCTATATGAATTCACTACAGAGTTAAACATTTCTTCCATTAGAAGTTTGTTATGATCAAAATAAATGGAAATCTGAAGGCGAGAAGCTTGATGATTGTGGTGGATAGAGTAGAGCATTCTAACCGATCTCGAACAAACTTTTGTGAAGTTGTCGAAACACGTTATGAGGTGGCATCTTATCCTGGCAAGCGACATCGTTCCGATGTACTACGCTTTTATTTTATCGCTGGATTTAAAACATTTTATTGGGAGTAAAATCTTTTAAAAATACTTGCGAATGTGTGGAGGGATGTTGAAGCGATGAAGAAAGGATGATAGAGCGAATGATGTTCATGTTACTGCTTTTCTTTGTAATCCACATGAAGTATTATGTGGTTTATTTTTAACAGGCTTTTTTAATTTAATCACCCCTAATGACAATACATACTACATTAATTTTGCTGGAATGCCTGTATTAAAGTTCATAATAATTCCGTTTGAAACTACTTTTTATTTTCAGGTTTTACCTTACTAAGTCGCTTAGTAAGTACTCTTTCTGTTTTTTAAGTAAATTTATTCTTAGACGTTATCCAATAGATAAAAATAACATATCGTAGTCGAGGAGGAAGAGACACGTCAGCTCTGGAATCATAGAGATATTTTGCACTCGGTGCCCTCTGCTTACCCTGCAAGGGGTTTGTTATGATGCTATAATAATAATCGCAATGGAACCCTTTTTTAAATATGCTTAATGTACATCTTTCACATTATATATTCGTATCATATGTTTCAAATCATTCTAATACATTCAGACTTATATTCATGACACCTAGTGTAAATCGACACAATCATTCCGGACGTCAGGACATCTGTAGGATTAATGAACCAATGTATAAATAGTTTGAACTTATATTTTCTAGTAGTGGCTCGGAGACTGAAAATGTGCCAGATGCATGGCAATAGGCTCACCACGTATTCCACAGTGGGATGTAAAGGTAACTGGTGAATTGTGGTACTCTACCTACCTCTTCGGGGAATACAAGCGTAATTTTACTTGAATGCCAGGCTGAGTGTTGTAGGATCGAAACACAACCAAGACACATTTTTGCGTGATGAACATAAGTATTTGTTTTGTCTAAATGTAAAGCCCGTGCAATAATAGACATTACAAATAAATGATAACATCATAATAAGTATCTAAATGAGCACATATCATATATTAATTTTAACGATAGCATTTAGGAAATATTTCTGGAAATAGTTTCAGTATAAGAATGTCATACAAAATAAATATACCTGTTTCAAGAGATAACACAGTATTCAGCATTAAGTAGAATTCTGCTTTGTTTTCGAGACATTTCAATTCAGAATTTTACCCTTTATAAATGTATTTTTAACTTTCAGAGTCGTTCTTCATTAATTTATGCATCTATCAAAAGATTCTCATTAATGCGGGACAGGACCTCGGCAAGGGATCAACATCTTAACGGCATACTGATTTGTAATTAGTATTCCTGACCAAGATGTAGAGGTGTGCGCAGTAATGGAATACGATCTTGCGTTCTGGAAACTACATCAACTAGATGTCCACCAAAGTTAAGATTATACGTAGTTTAACAAACAAGTGAGGATTGGTAGACTTGGTATCCGTTGGAACTCCCAATATCCCCATAATTTTCTCTAATTATGTTTTCTTTACCTGTTATAATGAGTGACATTTCATTTCAGGACAGAAATATTTTCAAGAGTTACATGGAAGTTTCATTTGAACCTCATACCCTCGGAGTAGGAAGCAGAAGCATAAACCACTGATCTAATAAACTGATATGTTTATAAAATCAGATAAATTTTATGTGCTACTAAGTCCAAGATTCTTCTACTCGTATATTATTCTTGCTACGCTACAAATATGTGTAACTTGTATTTTCGAATCTTTAATTCCTATAAAATGTTTGACAATTTGAATAGAAACGGAATGTCAACACGTTCATATTACGGTAATAAAATAAAATAACGTAACATCCCCGAAGACGTAGGCAGAGGAGTGTGGTACACTACCACTTATCACCATTTACGTTTACGTCCCACTATTGAATGGGTGGTGAACCTATTGCCATGAACCGGACACAAATCCAGACTCCGAGCCACTATTAGAAAATTTAAATTAGAAAAATTCTATAGTGCCCGAACAGGGAATCGAACCCAGGATCTCCTGATCGGCAGTCGCGCTTGCAACCAATACGACCAACGAGGCAGTCATAAAATAAAGTAGACATTAAATTTTAATCGCCATAAAATTTTATTGCTTCGTTATAATATTATTATGTAATACTGTATATAATATTGCAGGCGAAAATTGATTGCGATTCAATAATGCGACATCATTACGCCAGTGGTATTTCTGCAAATAAATTTAACATTAAATGAAAAAATAAGAATTACGAGTTCAAAAGAAGTCGCTTGGTGATTCCAGAACGAACGCCATTATTACGCACAACGCCAATTGAGAGACCCTCGGGAATACTAATTAAACAGGAGTACGCGCCGCCGCCTCGACGGGGATCCCTATTGTCAAGCGGCGTACCAAAAATAATGATGCTGATTTTGGTATATTTATGGAAATTCTCGATAATAACTTACTTGGAACGTATATTTCGTTTACGCTGCATCTTCATATGACATTTCCATACCTAATGATAGTTTAATTAATGCTTTATGATATTCGTAATGTGCTTGTTTTTATACAGTTCTACCGTCTTTTATATTTTACGTAACATCACGCCTGTAATCCCCGAAGAGGTAGGCAGAGGAGTGTAGGTGGTGAGCCTATTGCCATGCATCGGGCGCAAATCCATTGCATTTTATGTTTTGCTTCACATAAAGAATTGAATACGAAATAGGCTGTATATTTTTCTATCTCACAATAAGTCCATAGCATTGTTCGATCTACAATTTACGTTTATCCAGAAAACCATGCCAACTCATTTATTTATGTTCCAAAAGACCTGACTAAAATGGATTGATTTTAGTTTTTCACTACATTCACCGATGTGATTCTGTTGTTTTCATGGATTCTATTAATTTAAAGATAGCAAATAGAATCGATGCTATCTTTAATCATATTCTGGTACATTGATTTATGAGAACTGTGACCTTACACCGCCCTCGGGGAAAATTGTGGTTGAATTTAAAACTCTATAGTCATATTGCTAGTGACTTTTCCAAAATGTTGCAGAAACTCAAACAGTTGCCAACAACTTCTAAACCATAGCGACCGTAAATCATTCCAAATTATCTCCCAAAAGGGTCCGCAAACGAATTTGTGCGTATTAACTATGTGGACGGGATTATGCTAATATCCTCTCGGTTTGGGCCGCTTGTGGAAAAATATGATTAAGGAAATTACACATGGCGATGTTTCATAACGACAAATTACATGGTGATGTTTTGAAGCGATAGAAATATTTTGGTTATATACGGCGTCCGCTTATGACGTTGAACATTTTGTAGAAATGAATAAAGAAAAAGTAATAATTGATAAATATTATCAAAGTGTTTCAAGAGAGACGCTGAGACCTTTATATATTTATTATGCAAACTTGTGCCTTGAATGAAATTAATTTACGATTATTTTCATATTGGTAAGAGATTTTTTATTTTTATTATTATTTAGCAATAGGCTCGCGTTTCACTGCTATGGCACTTGATGGAAAGTGAGGTGCAGTCTGGGATGTTGCTACATCTTACCTTGAAAGTTTATATTTATACTTGTCATGAATAATTTCAAGTTGTATGAGTCGAGATGTCGGTAAGAAGTTACAGTCTTTCGCAATCTGCAGCAGAAACGATTTGGCGAACAATTTTGTTCTGTTCAGAATCTGTCCATAAGATCTAGATGGTAACTTGCCGTATGTTTAGACGTCCGATGGTGGAACGGAGCACATGGAACCAGATTATGGAATTCTTGTGCACACCCTCCAAAATTTATCCGATAGAAGTCTGCAAAACGAGCAACTTTAGTTGATAGAGCTTCTCATTCTGTTCTGTTTATATCTTTCAAAAAATCTGCCATCAATTGACTGTATTTAGTCAGATACCCCTCTTTCAAAACAGGGTTAATAAGTCCGGAAGAATATCAATATCCGTGCTAAAAAAAGTAGGCTATGGTGTATTCGCATTAGAACAGTAGTACGGAATTATGAAGAAATATATTGTGTACAAACATTAGTGAATGCGGACTCCGATACGGACGATATCGATCATAGTCTACGATGCAAGCAAAGTATAATCTTGGCCGATTCCATTAGCCTTCGACAATGTTTTTGAAGGATTTTTGGCTTTGCAGAATTCCTCATTATTATTTCCTTTATTGCTGAAATTGTACTAGTTTTCCGGAATTTATAGGGTAAAACCGCGCGTTTGTATTAAAGTGAGCAACCGCCTTGTGTGCAACTACAGTATTATTATGTTACGCCCTTTCATTTGTGCGAATGGTCTGCTTAGTTACGCATGCCATTTACTAAATTGCGTTGTATTTTAAATTGGAACGTGTCTTAAATGTACCATAGGGTAATTTACGTTAATACTGCCCAAAACGAGTCTGCCTCGTGATTGTATTGAAAAATAATACGAGTATGTGAGTACTACAACTATGTGTATGTTTATCTTTCAATATGTTAATCTTTCAATATGTTAATCTTTCAATATGTTAATCTTTCAATATGTTATTCTTTCAATATGTTAATCTATACGAATGCGTTGGTATATGCCTGTAATTGATATGTATTATAAAATGTTTAATTAATAAAAACTTAGTAATATATTTAGCTATACTTACTTTTCATTAACTGTAAACTATTGGATAATATGTCTTATTCTATAAATCTCTATCTAAATGACACTATAGAATGAGCAAAGTCTGTAAGTTTTTCAAGCTGTATAATATACCAAATGTAAATATTTTAACTCGTTTTAGTTAAACTAATTATGTTAAATCAAAATCTGTACATCAGTTTTTGGACTATGACCTTAACCCTTCTCAGTTTGGGAAGAGTCCCGTGTCCAACGGTGCATAGATAAAATAGTTAATAATGTTGATTAAAAATTATCTAAACTTAATTATTTTGCTTACTTTTAGTTACCGTTCAATCAAGAAATTATGTGATCTGTAAACATTTTTAGTCTTCTTGTGGAATAACGAATTAAAAAGCTATATTTTTTTAAACAAAGTTACACAAGCTAGTTTAATTGCAAAAATATTATTGTAACTTACATTTCGTAGAACTCGAGTGTACCTATTAAACTTTTGTTCACAAATTGTGTATTTACATATCTACTTTTGCTTGGTAACGTTGCATCGAATTCAGCATATAGTTTTTAACCTTTGAAACGTTTTTAAGCGTTTAAACATTTGAATATTTATTGTCTTGTTCTATCACTTTAAAGAGCGCTAAGGGGAACGAGACAAAATATATAATAGAAATGCTATTACGACTGAGCGTTTACAAATAAGGGAGTTATAGTAACGTACATATTTGTAAGGGTTTCATTTGATGATTTTTAAGACCTCATATCCATCAATCTGTTCTGAAATACAAATATGTTGAGATAGATATACATACAGGGCGAACTTTTCATCTTGTCGTCGTTTGTCAAATAGAAAATTATTTTGCTATGAGTAAAAAATACATAAGCCCCTTTATGCATGTGGCCTGAGGTTAATTCAAAATGTATTGTGAAATAAAAAAAGGATCAAATATTGGAAACTTATGATGAATTACAAAGGAATGACAAGAATTGTTTTTAGGAACTTAGGATTTTATTTTTCACATTTAACACTTGCAAGGACATTTTAACTGAAAATTGAGTATATAGATACTGTACTTTAACAAAGTATAGAAGTTTTTTTTTAAAAGTCATAGTTGTACATAAATATATCTACACAAATAAATTGGATACTTACTCTCACTGCATCCGAAGCTATTACCGACGAATACTGAACGCACAAGGCTGAAAAGATAAACAATTATTATATATATTTGATCTGCATAGCCCTTACGGAAACATTACGAATTTACGAACTAATGTTTAATCAAAGTTATCGCTTACGTGGCGTTTAAGTTGTTGGGGAATGGAAGAAGCTTCGACTAGCCTCGTATTCAAAATTCCTATAAATATTTGACATTTGAAAGGTGGGGTTATCGATTGCATGAGTAATACAGTTGTTTCTAGTAACAATGAACGATAAGCTTGAAATAGGACAAACGCTAAATAATACTAATAGCGTTCGTCCCAACATCAGCTCGTTTATTGCTATTTATTTATGCTTTTGGATCGAGTTTATTTTCTTAACGAGAAAGTTTAAGACCGTTGTCTTAGTAACTTAATTGAGGTAGCTTATTGTATATCTAAAATTCGTAATCTATTAAATTAAACTTCTAATTGATATAAAAACTATTAGTACTAAAATACCAAACAAGTCGTTTTAACACAGTGTGGTATGGTATCCTAATAAAGCACAGCATCTTAATGTATATTTACGATTTAATATACTCTAGACGGGGTGAGATTGATCGTTCATTAGTAAGCGTAGTCATTAATGATTATAACATCTCAGCTTAGAGTGTGGTTAAATATCAGTTACTGGAACAATTAAGGAAAATATTTTAAAGAAACTTGCAGATCTTTGTGTTATCTATAATGTTCTCCAAGGCATGTGTAGTCTTCCAGGCCGTACGATTTACGGATTTCCTATGAAAAAAAAAGGCAAAATACGGTCGACCATTGGAAGATATGATAATGTGTCCAATAGGTCGAAGGCTGCGGTCGGAAAGAACACATATTTTTGCAATCTTATTCGTACATGTTCGACAGTATTTATTACTGCGTACATAATCGGAAAGTGCTATTTTCTTGCTGACTGTACGACTGTCTTAATAACACTTCTTACCTGCGATGACGACTACAAAATAAAAGGCATACAGTTTACCCCTTAAAACCGTATCGGTCAATAATATAATTGGTGATCGTAATGTTTATAGTACGGAATAAAGATATTATTTTACCAGGTTGAGTAACGAGAAATTCCACAAATATAATGTATTTTCTATCTTTCTTATTATTAAAACCTCCACTATCTAGTTTCCTAACAATAGATTCACTCATCTTTCGAAACATTTCACGCTTACAATACAACTATGTATACCCTCAATGAGATACACAACCCCCGTCACACATCACATAATATCAACAAGCTTCAAATATCTGTATGTTTAGTTACATTTGTGTTGCAATATCTTTCTGCCTTCACATTTACTTTATTACTATTCCAATAGAGTTCAAAATATGTCTAATAAACATCTCGTAGATAAACGTGCAAACATTTGCGTTTAGGCAGTTGTATATAGGAGGAATATAACTTCTAAGTGTATAGCTGTAGAGTCGATTATTTGCAATAGAGTGAAGTGAGTGTAAAAGCACATTACGCATTCATCACTCGCATTCATATTACACGGCTGGAAATAATACTTATAACGCAAACTTGCTTCTGGTCGTTGCGATTATTTTGTCGTAGGCGAATACAGAAATTTTATAAAGTAGAGTTGAGGAGGTCGAGTTGTATATGGCGTACTAAGATGAAGTGAGAGGAGATATATTATCACGCTAGTTTCCTTACGGAGTAGGCAAAGAGCACGGAGTGTCAGATATATCTATTATTACATACGATATTCATAATTCTCTTCGTATAATCACAACGTAGACTTCTAATTTCATCATCGACTAGTATTTCATGAATTTGGTTAAGACAGACTCACCGTCTTGGACTGCATTCGTATCTACATTTGTTACATTTCACCCCTAATTAGGATGTTTGTTCGATATTATTAGAATAAGAGTCTTCAGTCTTACGGTCCGTGGTGAATTATACTTAAAAGTACCTATATTTCTGTTCGGTAGGATCGTAAACAAACTATATGTTTATGTATATTTCTCAATACGTAATTTTATGATTAAATACAGAATAGATAATAGTCGTCATACAAATATTACGTTCGATAAACATAGATCTATACTATTACCTGGGTCATCAAATGGGCACGTAAGAATAGGATTGTAAGTATAGTCGTACACTAGTCCAATTAGTCTATGTCGGTAAGAATGCAATATAAATATATAATGTTGAAGTTTTTAGTTCCGAGAACTGAGATAGTAGTCTTTAGTGTACATATGTCGACCAGAAGGTTTTCATTACATGTACATTTTATTCATTAGTCGCTCGTCTGCAAAATACTCGCAAAAGCAGACAGGGATACGCCAATGGGAAATTACAAGCGATCCCGCAAGGATGAACTGTTTCGAATAACACCAGTGGGGATTAATTTAGTGTTGAGCAACTTTGATTTTCATTAATTGTGTAGATGTATAAATTAGTTCCTTGTGACAGAACTAAATGTTCAATCAATGTTTAATAAAATTCGTTTGACTGAGGTTCATTAGGTGATCATAAGTTCAGGCCTGTAATTCCCGTAGAGGTAGGCAGAGGAGTGTAGTACACTCCCACGTTTCACGAGATACGTTTACGTACTACCATGGAATTGGTGTATAGCTAATTGCAATACATCTGACAAAAATCCATATTTCGAGTCACTATTAGTAATATGAATCAGTACATTTAAGCTAGAAAAATTTAACACAACCTACCCGGAAATCGAATCCATGACCGCATGATCAGCATTCGCCCTCGCAACCACTCGGACCAACGGGGCAGTCAGGCGATCATTCGATTAAAAAATTCAAGAAAATTTATATGTTATTGTCATTAGTACATATATCGTCATATCGAATTCCTTACGGGTGCGCAATGTGGGATCGAAAATTTAGTCGATGATCGCGGTCGTTTGAGATAACATCAAGGACTAAGGTTCGGTGCTGCCATTCTTCCGCGTCTTCATTCCCTTAAACTGGACCAAGCCCTACGGACCGTTTGGCAACATTTTGGGGAAACCTAAGTCGCACTGTGGATGCCACCAGGTTGAAGAGACCATGGTGTCGATAATCAATCAAGATTATAGGACACAGTTCTGTTCAATTACTCCTAAGAAAATAAAACGTAAAAAGAGTTTCGTCACGCCTGTAACCCCTGAAGAGGAAGGTAAACGTAACTGGTGATACGTTGGAGTATACTATATTTTTCTGCACAGCTCCTACTGACACAGTTCAACAGAGATCATAAATAAAATATATAATATGTGATTCCCTGAAATTTGTTTGTAATTTCCTACATCTATCTGGCGTGGCAAATAAATAAAAAGAAATAAATAATAACAAAAGCTACGTATAAACTTTTCGATTAATAAACGCATGAGCACCGTAAAAGAAATTGTATGAAAGACATGTTCCGAGAAAACGAACTTCTTCTAATTGTTGCAGAAGTTATAGTTAATAATACTTATTACACATTAAACGTGTGGTCAAATGAATTACATATAATGATCGTAGAATCTTTTTCGCTCGTACTGATTTCATTTAGAGTGAGAAAGCATGAGAGCGGTCGCCATTTTCTCATCCTATCAATAATCGCACGCGTTTTTTCTATATATCCTAACAAGTACCTTCCATATCCCCCATGTGATACTTTAGAATGTAAGAAAAATGACCCTTATGGTGCCTATAACTTGCGATATTTTCTCGAAAGGAATTTAAGCATTCATGGGCAATATTTGTTTTATGGTTGACCTTCTAACCGGTCGCAACCTAATTCATTTCCTTAATCTCCATACATCTCTTATGTAAATCTTCAAACTATTAATTTATGAATAAAAAGGCCGAAATATTTTCTCGGGTTTCAAGTCGGGAACGAGAAGTATCAGTAGCGACAGTCAAAGATAAAACCTAACAAACAAACAGAGTTAGAAAGTTTGAGTTATATAAGATTGTTTTAATACTTCCTTTCTTATTTTATTAGATTCCACCGGATTCTGTGGTAGACAAATCTATAGAGACAAGAGAAGTTCTAAGAATAAGTAAATTGTTGTTTATTAGGTATATTATTTAGTATTTTATTATGCTCTTCGGGGATTCCAGGCGTGATGTTGCGTTTTAATATATATATACCTGTACATATGATCATAACATGAATTAAAAATATGTTGTCTGCCTTGAAAAATCTTCAGAAGAGTTGGAGCCAAGAGGCCTGGTGGTATTTATTTACACTGTCGATGCTAGTTCGGCAACCAAACACGTGTTGAGGGACTCGAAATAACTCACTCGCGGATACTTGAAAAGCAAATTTAAGTCAGTTTAATAAAGTAAAGCTTACATAAAAGTTTGCGATAAACCTCTATGAAGTTGCTTCGGTTCGCGCAACTTTACGGAACTTGGTTGACGACGTTCAAAAATGTACTTAGCGTTGACTCAGATATCATATCTATACTTATCTGTGCTTAAGCTTCCATAAATTGTAATGTTAATGCGATTTACACCTACCTATCTACCTACTTACCTACCTACTTGCCTACCTTCCTACCTACCTACTTACCTACCACCAACCTACCTACCTGCCTACCTACGTACGTACACGTACATACAATTATGCCAATAATATAATATCGAGTAACAGTCTGTATTAATATCAGTAACGAGATTAAACCAACACATATTTTTTATTGTTAAATTAAAGTTATTTTACAAATGGCGAACTTAATGTTTCTGGTTATTCTCTATTAGGCAACGTTATTGTGACACCTAAGAACGTAATTTCACGCGTTTATTCCCGAAGATGTGGGTAGAGGAGAGTAGTGTGTTCCGACGTTTCACCAGTTTCGTTTATGTCCCTCCACGGAATAGAGCGTGAGCATATCGCCGTACACCGGGCACAAGTACAGACTCCGGGCCACTACAGAAAATCTAAGTTAGAAAAATTCAATAGTACTCAACTCGGGATTCGAAATTCAGAAAGAGGTTGTGACATACATTTCATTAATCTCAGAAAAAAATGATTTATTCATACTTATACTGTATACACAGATCACAATCAGATAATATTCTTCAATCACGATAGTTATCATTGCTATCAATTCGTTTATTGTTCCATTAACCTGTAATGTTTTAACAAAATATATCAGAAGGTCTATGGCGTTAGTGTTCTACGCCTACCAAGAGCAGATTGGCAGATTTCATGTCTTATTAAAACAGATCATTCGTTTTTAATAAAAAAGTGTATACATATTTATGACATCATCGGTCTTAGAAATTGCCTTAGTAACTATTTTCAGAACATTTTATCTCCTAATAAATCATTCTCATAATTTATTCAATAAATTTTTCTCTTATATTAATATTGTAAAATTAAGCTTAACAGTATAAAACATGTTCAGTGACTCCTCGCAGTTAAAATTGGTATCATAATGAAAATTCAGTACAATAATCTTCTTAATGATAAAGACTATTTTGCAATTCGCGCCCCTGATTTCCATACGATGTTACAGTTTAATCTGTAATGGCCTCGGGTATCAAAGATCATAGCTGATAAAACACCAGTGTGGCCAATAAAATCAGACTTGGCTTCGCGTTCATAATTCTCCATACCTCACTATTAAAGACAGCTGCCTACATTTAAATGCATGGAAATATATGTTTTATATCGATGTGGTTAAGTGTGATAATGCCTTACGCGCGTGACTAACACGGGCCATATTTTGATAAAACAAAACCCTCGGCGAAGTGCCAGTCACGTACAAAATTAATATATTACAGCGAAAATTCCTGTTACGACACGAGGAATGCGTGGGGACGAAAAAAAATATCTACCAACATTATTCCTGTATAATAAAATTTTCTATCTATTTATGTTTCCTAAAATAATGCCTTTTAGTTTGGTATTTGTCGACTAATGGGTGCCTTATACATTAATAATTATGTTAAATAGATTTTAATGAGCTTTTTGTTACTTTATTTTTGAATCAACCCCTAAGTGAGTGAAAAAGGCTCGCATAAATAGTATGGAAATTGTTGTTAACCACGACTTTGGACTTCGTACTGACACCTAGTCCGTACGAAGTCGTGGATAACATTTTGTATATTAAAAGCTATACATGCGGTACACGTATTTGTGTCATACGCTTAAAACTGGTTGTAATTAAAAAGAAAGAGGAAAACGTATTATATTATCACATAAAAAGACAATATACAAGATAACATACATCGTAAAGATTAAACTGTTTATGCGTGAACAGAGGAAGCCTTAATAAAATTATAACCATCTTTACGGTTTCGAACATAAAGCCCACAAACTCATGGAAATAACCTTGTCAGTACGAAATCACGGTACTTTATAGGTAACCTAAAGATACTTTAACAAAAGGGTTATACTGATAAGTTGGGTTCAGGCTTAGATCTCGTCTTTGATATGTGGGTTTATGGCTTTGAATTGGTTCAAGTGTCTACTTAATTTGTATGATAATGCTTTAGGGTGCTTGCGAAAGAGCGTTTCTGTTGCACGTGTTGTGCGTGAAATGATCGTTTTTCTGTAACTAGCTAAGAGCATTGTTGCAACTGCGACGCGACAAATTACCCGTGCGGCCCATTATTGCCGTAAGTGTGCGATTATTACGGAGACATTT
>DWDU01000009.1:0-34067 GCA_018245575.1 Jemadia suekentonmiller | reverse complement strand
CAGACACAGAACAAATACTTGCGCTCATCACACAAATATTTATTCTGGGTGGGAATCGAACCCACGACCCCCGGCGCGAAAGTCAGGTTCACTAACCACTGCACCAACGGGCCATGAAACGTAAGTAGGTATTAATAGCCAACAAATAAACAACAGACTTGTCAAATGACCAGGAATTATCAGACGTCCTGGAACTCTTAGAAAAGAATTATTGAATAACCTGATGATAAAATAAAATAAAAGTATTCGAGTAGCTCTCCATTGACACCCCTCTTCTTTTTGAATACCCATTTACATTTTACAGGAGGTTGAGATGGATCTCTGTCAGTCATGGTCCAACATTTATTATCAATAAATAATAAATTTATAAACAATAAATTTGCACCTATTCACATGTACACGTGTGATTGTTAGAACAGAATTACTACTCACTGATTTGTTGTCAATTGATACTGTTGCCAGATTTTTAAAGGTCCTGAAGGTCAATTACGTAGCTTATAACATAAACAACAATTAAAAAAGGAGATTAACTAACGCAAGCTTTCAGCTCAAACTCTCTCATGCTATTTAACTGCGCAAATCGACTGTGACCTGTAGTCGCGTTGGAGCTACATGTTTAAATTATCTTTCAACATACATCTCCATTGTACTTTCTAGTATCAATATGGAAGAACCATAGAAAGCTTCTTAACCCAGCTTTCAGTCAGGTGGTTCTCGATAGTTTCTTGGGTGTATTCAACAGTCAGTCTCGGAAACTTGTCACGGACGTCGCCAATGAGGTCGAGAAAGGACCGTTTGACCATTGTGTGTAATCGAGGCAAAATTCCCTGGAAACTATTTGTTGTGAGTAAACTTCGTTTTGTACGCCTCTTTCTTTAGTTTCGTCCCGGTAAAATATCCGACTTTTAGCCAAGTATTTCGGCAATTTTAGTCAAATTTAGTTTTATTATTTTCTCATTATGCGAAATTTGTTTATAACACTATCGACATGTTTATAATGACCGCCTTAGGAATCGACTTCAACAAGAACAGCGTACTGAATAGCATTTACGTTCAAGCCACAGAGCAGATTTTTAACGTTTTCGTGGAAAGATTTCAGAAATTCTGGATCCCTAATCACTATATGTACAGCTGGAGTAGCTTAAAGAAAAAACAGGATGAATGCTTGAAGATACTGTACAATATGTCTTACACGGTAAATACCATTTGATAGATAGATAAATAGACCAAATTCTAACAGATATTCTGGTATTTCTGAGAATCAAGTTAAAATGTACGTAGAGTTTGTTCGTTCTATTTTATAATTTTTTCACTCGACGCAGCCATGCGTTGGGATGAAGAAACGTCGAGTGATAAGTTTCATAGGACGTCCAGGTTGGATATAATTTTTAACACTTATTAATACAAGTGCTTAAGGCACAATAATAAATAACGAATTAAAAGTATTATTATTTGTTTTAGGTTCTTAAAAAAAAGAAAATCTTAGTAATAAGAGAAATGGTAACCTTGAGAAACTATCAGGTATGTCTCATTATAAGGCAAATTCATTTTGATAATTGATGTACCTACTTCATAACTACACAGAGTTTAACTATTCATTTCTAGGAACGAAATTTAAAGCACTTTTTACTTGCTTCTGGAACTGGCGATTGAAAAGAGGGCCTTTAACGATCGAGAGATCCGTGAACAAGTAGACACCATCATTGCAGGTGGTCACGATACCTCTGCCAGTGTTCTCATGTACACTTTGCTGATGATTGGAACCTATCCAGAAGTGCAGGAGAAACTGTGTGAAGAGTAAGTATTTTTTTTTTTTTAATTTTGACTTTGATGACACAAGTGTATAAACAAGCGAAGTATGTCATGTTCTGTTTTCCATAAAAAAGTTTCTGTTATTAACATGTCTAATGAGAATTTAAATGCCGGGTCGGGTACCTTTCTGCCCACCTATAACTTTTTATCAAATTTCTTGCACATATTTACAGATTACGGCGGGTCTTTGGCGATGAAGATAGAGACGTGAGTAAGCTGGATCTATCACAGTTAATATACATGGAAGCCGTTCTGAAGGAATGTATGAGAGTATACCCCATTGTGCCTGTCACAGCGAGGTATTTAGACAAAGATGTGAAGTTAAGTAAGTAGCATTAATACAAAATGTAATTAGCAAATATCGTTATTTCAGCATCACCATCTTCACTCCTTTTGTGCTTGTGCTCTTGGACGCGAGTTTTAATTTGTGTAATACTTATTATTTAACATTTTATTCATCTTATTACATTTAATTAATAAAAGTGTTTGCAATGTACATCCGCTGCTGTATGAATTAAATTCAAGTCGTTACCGAAATCAGATAGCGTGTTGTACGTTATTAAAAATGTGAAATCTGCGAGCGTGCACATAACCAGTGCGGTAGACTATGGACTTACTCTTTCTCATACAGAAACTGAACTGTGTTCAAGAGTGAAATACGACTCATGTTAACACATGAGTTTACCAACCCGCATGTGATGTGAAAATCTGTGGTCTTAAATCTTCTCACAATCAGAAGAGACTCGTGTCCAGCTAGGGACACAGTAACAATTTAATTCCTGACTCACGTCCAAACAAGTCAGTGCAAGCACCGACTCCACAAGGTACTCAACGCAGCAATATTTAAGAGATATTGCTATTTTCAAGCGTTAAATTATTATTGAAGTTATGCTTATGGTAGGTAGCTAATATTCATTGAAGTGTCCGCTTAGTATTCATAGATGTCAACCACCCAGAGTCACGTTCGAGACAAGATCGAGGAGAAATATTTAAATAGGGATGGGATGAAATTATAATATGCCACCTAGTAGGTACCTTTAAACTAAAGTTACATCAGAAAATTCTCAATGTGGCTTTTGCAAATTGGTCCGTCAAACGTTGTATTGCCTATGTGTACACATGCATTTGAACTTTTATGTAATAAAGACAAATCGGCAAATTCGAACAGGATTTCGATAGCATTTTTTAATTATATAATCTATATTGATTGATAAGTTATTAATATGGCAGCTTTCCCAGTTATCAAAATCATTGGAAACGCTTATTTTTTTCTTACAAAAAGTCAGCTTACATTTATTATATGGTAATTTTGGTTCAAACGAGAGATTGATATCTTATGTTTCGTTAATATCTTATTATAATTCAATATTATATTATTCTAAATAACCACGTATCCATTTAAACATTACGAACGTCTCTTTTATTTATTTATTCATACAAGATTCCTCGTTAGCGTCCTCTCAGAATAGGTAGATACGATTTTGCCGAAACGGGAACTACGCGGTCATTCAAATATATTCTAACTTAAGTATTCATGCTGACCTAAAGTTATAGATCAAACGAAATGTTAACCGCCAATATTTCCGAATGAAGAGTTTTAACGTAGGCGTCCTGTTTTAGATACGGTATACATTTTATTTATATGACTAGATGACCTTTATAACTTCGCAAATATATATTTCAGGAGATACATAAGGTCACATATCTTACAGGAGTAAATGAAAACTGTAACTTCCGAGATTGGTGTCTAGTTGTGTGTGTATGTTTATTAAGTAAACAAATGATAACGAGTGGAATGGAATAAAATGTGAAAATACCGAAACGTAATTTCACGCCTGTAATCCCCGAAGGGGTAGGCAGAGGAATGTAGTGCGTACACAACCATTTTTCACCAGTTAAGTTTACATCCCAATATGGAATAAGTGGTAAGCCTACTGCCATACACCGGGCACATTTCCAGACTCCGAGTCACTACTAGAAAATAGAAAAATCTGAGTGCCCGACCTGTGAATTGAACCCAAGACCTCCGGATCGGCAGTCACCCTTGCAACCGACACGACCAACTAGGCAGTGAAGATACCTACTAAAGAAAAATACATAATAGTTAGAGATCCACAGACCATGTTTAAAGTTGATTAGTATCTAGTTTTCGGTGAGTAGTATTTTGGTGACACGACCAACTTTTTTTTTTACAAAAAATTTACGATTGTAGTGGCTAACAGGAGTAGCAGAGATAAATAATGTCGATTTGACGACTCTCTAAACTTTATTGGGTACTAACTGTGGGATTTTGTAAAATTTCAAGATAATAATTAACATTGTTTAAAAATCGTATCTGATTATACATATAAGTATAGTTACTTGGTCACTGCAAGCCGTGAACATCTGTAACCAATCTCGAATATGTTATCTCGAATATGTTTTTCCTAGGATTGATTGCTAGGTTGAATGAAAGGTATGTTAGCCAAGCTTGGCCAATAATAAGTCTTTACATGTATTTTTTTTTTTTTTTTTTTTATTTCTATACAAAAAGGCTTTATCGCTCGTGCGATTATGCCGCCCTGGTTAGAAGCATTCAATAATTACAGCAATATCAACATACAAAACATTCAAATCAAAATCTTTAACTAAAAATTTAACTTCTAACTACGAGTTTATATATTTTTTTAGTTTCAACAGACAGCGGATCTGCAAGCATGCTGTTGCAGTGTCCAATTAAATTTGAATTAAAAAATAATTTTTGCCGCTCGTTACGATTCTGGACACATTCCATCAGAATATGGTAAAGATCATCAACTCTATGACAAGTTAGGCAATTTGGAGACGTACTTTTTCTCATCGTGTAAGCAAATTTGTTACACAGAATGTGTCCAGATCGCAGTCGCAAGGCTGTAACAATCTCACTTCTATTTAGTATTCTATTGTCTATCCAAGAGTACCTTAATGGATATGGCTGAATCGTACGGTACCATATGCCTTTCTCTCTAGATCTCTCGTCAAAGTACTCTTTCCAATTATTGTAACAATGTGATTTTAATAGGGATATATAATTTTGATATGAAGGGGTGATTTTTAACTCAAGGCCCTCCGAAATAGCTTGCTTTGCTAGCAAATCAACATTTTCATTGCCCTCAATGCCAATATGCGACGGTAGCCATTGTAAAAATACTATTTTGGAATCAGATTGTAGCTTTAAAAGCAGTTTAATTATCGCGTAGGCTACAGGTAGTCCTCGGAAAGCCGAGGTACATCGAACCAGATGTTGAAGCGAACTCTTCGAGTCTGTAAAAATGACAGCATTATCAAACTCAATTGATTCTATGTATAATAAGGCTTCATATATGGCTACTAACTCAACTTCCATAATAGAAATGTTGACAACAATTTTAAATTTTAAGGAAATTTACATGTAATAAATTAAGAACGTTAATAAAAGGTAGGTACCTACATTTCTTTTGACATAATATTCTTATAGACGACTTGACATTAGCTTTGCTTAGCTTTACTATGCTAGAAACTTTCATTTACGTAATTTATATCAGAATATGTTATAAGTGAACTACATTACTGCAATATGAATCAGATTGTGCCCGTTTTCCCCTTTTTCAATTTATAAATAACAGCGCCATCTATTATGAAACTGAGAGCGCCATCTGTTATAATAATGAAGCAAAACTGAAATGTACGCAACGTCATGCACGGTTATTGTTATTTCAGTACAGATTATACGTATCTACTTAGGGTGACTTTCAGTGCTTCTGATGATCAATAGATGGCGGCTATCTTTGGCTACTTTTACCTAATTTATATTGTTTATTTCAGAGCAGAAAGCTTTCAAGCCACAAGGCAAGATTCCACGTAACATCACGGCCGTAATCCCCGAAGAGACGAGTGTAGGCACATCCACGTTTCACCAGTAACGTTTACGTTCCACTGTGGATTAGACGGTGAGCCTATTACCATACCCCGGGCACACATTCATTCACCGACCCATACTAGAAATCTAAATTAGAAAAATCCAATAGCGCCCGACCCAGGACCTCACAATTGGCAGTCAAGCTTGCAACCAACATGACCAACGAGGCAGGCAAGAATCCACATTAGACCTTAACCTCGATCCATATTCGGGTTAGACCTTCAATATGCCCCACTTCCTTATAAATGTCAACTTTGTAATTTTCGTCCACCTCAGTCTCGTTAAGAAAATCTTGTTAAGCTTGCTTTGCAGTCTCTTCTCTATGGTTAGCATATTGATGCTAACCCTAGAGTAGAAGCTCCAAATATTGATTTGTAGGGTCTTTCTGAGCGTATAGTTAACCTAACATGTTTCTCTTCTTTAAATCTTTATCTCTTTGCAAATATTTCAATTTATTAGTGTTCTAAATACTCAGTAGGTACTAATTCAATCAATCAATTTTTCTCTCGCTGAGGCATATTGATAACCTTCCGTTTAGGTACCGTTGCAAATTATAGCCCTCGTAATTTGATCAATTTGATGTTATTACATCGGTTACAATATTTTTGTTAGATTTAGGTCAATGTTTTATTTTGGTAACGCGGAAAATACCGGTTGGTCGCAATATTGAAGTACATCAAATTATTTAAGAAGAACATGGCTACCATGAATCCTTACTAAAATGTTGACTCAACCGAATTTATATCGAAAGTAATACTAAACATTTACGTATTGATAAAACACTGACTACTTCATTAAATCTGTTAAACAAAATATTAAATCCCTGTTTTTAAATGATTTACGTAAGATTTAATTATATCTGTGTACGTGTCGAAATTTGTATATCTCTAAATGCTTTCATGTACTAACATTCTTGAAGTATCCTTAGCCAATAATAGGAGCAAGAAAGGTAAAATAAAAGAACTTCAATTAATGAAACAAATATATTTCATTACGAAATTAAATTACCCAACAAATCCATTTCAACACGTTTCAAACCATTTTTCAATTATAATAGGAAAATGTGCCTTTTTTAAAGTGCCAAATATTCATTAACACACTTAAAATATGGTTACCGATGAAAATGAGATCATGGCAATATTTTAAAACGCACATTTAAATTAGAACAGTGTCTCCATCTGCTCCGAAAACTAAGGGTAACCATATTTTATAGCTTAAAAATTTTACGCCTAATGGTAACACTACAACACACACATTTATTGCACATTTAGAAATTTCGTAAAGTGTTTTTGTCTTTTTTTTTTTCTTAATTTTAGAGATCCAAGACATTTACTATAATTTTGCACATCAATATTTAATGAAATAATATACACAATAGCAATTTTAATTTAGAATGTGGCGTAATACACATCCAAAATATGACTATACCTAAGTTACATTGGACAATGGACAAGAGATTTAAAATAATTAAATGGACTGATTCATAGTTAAAATGTTTGACTTGTTGCCAAATAAAAAAATCTTGAAATACCTATATAAAAGTTAATAAGTTTTCCGTGTTAAAACTATAAAACAGGACTATCTGTTTAACAGCAATAATTATCTGAAATACACCAGTAAAAAAAATATATTATATTATATAACAATATGTACTATAACCTAGTATTTCTGATTAAAATTATTCGATTAAAATGTATAAATTAATTATATTTAAACAAAATATTTCTTCCCTTTCTAAAATAAAACAATTAAGACCGGTTTACGATATAATGTTAACATAATATGGTTTAAATTCATTTGGATATACATAAGTTTAATATAAGGCCATAAAACAAGTTAACATACTGTATATTACAATGATTGGCCTCGATAATGCTTGAACAACACAAGTATTAACTTACTAGCAGAGTCTTGAATATATATTGACGTAATGCCTACACTTTTGTTGCCATGGAATTGTGATTTATAAACGTAACGCGATAATAGTCCAAATGGTAAGTCAAACTCGTCAAACATGATCGGTAAGTTTGGTCGACTTTTTACAATTTTTACAATAATTATAAAACATCGAATATAAGCCACCGATGATTTTACAACACATCCCCGACACATCAAATACTTTGGTTTCTAAGAGACACGAAATACGATAGTTTTTATATAAACACTGGAAAATGAAACCTTACGCGAGAATCCCTTAACCAAGTTATTGCTGGAATTGTAACATTATAATTGTTATGTGATAATATCATTTATCTATGGAAGCGTCAATAAATAAAATGTCTCTGTAGTAATGTTTGTATCACATATCATTACACTGTAGCACCACACAGTTAATAGACCCATCTACGATAACTACACTTACCGCTATGCATTGTATATGGACATGTATAAAAATCAATACATCTGAAAAATAATTTAAGGTCGGTATATAAAACATTCTGTATAAGTTACCTTTAAAAATTAAATAAACTCTCTTATTGTTTTATGTCGTAAACTATTGAGACTGGTATTTTGGCTTTTAAAACATATTTAAAATCAACACCTATCCATTAATATTACATATTGACTGCGATGCTTCTGGCCTACCTTACTTCTACCCGAAAATCAGTCTAGCTTCGTTCATCGTTGGCTTGCTCGTGGAGATTTCTTGCTTTTAAATGTTATGCGGTATCAACTTATAGTAATATCACAAGTACTGTAATAACAGACATACGTTCAATTAACATGAGCACGGTTATAATATCATTTATATTGAGAGCGGTCCATTGGTCGCAGCTTCACATCTCTCGCCTCTTAACAGTGTTTGCTTCCTTTGTATGCATATTTTCAAATAATGAAAACAATACGATCTGCTTTACGTGGATTACAATTATAACATCGGTATATGAAGGCGTCAGAATATTATGTCTCCAATCGTGACTAATTTATATAAAAATTGAAATATGGGACAATTTCGCCGCCAGTTTTCATATGAAACAGAACGCAACTTATATGTAACTGAATTTTACCGCCACAGAAAATTTTACTTGAATAACCAAATCTGATACTTTATAAGATTACAACAAAAAATTAATAAGTAATATTGCACGAAAGTCTTGATTAAAATATAACTAGATACTAGATACAACAGAGTATCAGTAAGTTATTAAGACAAAGTTGCCAGTTCAAGAATTCAGTACCATTTTCCAAGCGTGCGTCAAATATAATCGGTATGAAACAATTATGTATCTGAATGTACCATCTAAAAATTAAAACTAAAATTGCTAATGAAAACAAGCATAATTTTTTAAACCAACCAATAATAATCCAGTTAGGTACACAGATAGAGAACTTTTTTTTTTTTTTTTCAAAAAACAAATAAATCGAAATAAACACATATATATATATATAAATACTATTTGGACGGAGATGTACATGTTACAAACAGTTGGTAATCTGGTAAAATTGTGCGTGAATTGAACGTAACCATCGTCCCCTTGCTGAGGTGTCTTCCGCACGAGACACCTGCGTTCCTGTCACGCCTCACGTTATTGTAACATAAGTGTAAAAAAAATAATGCCCATAAGCTCACAGTCAACTGAAAACAAAATTACCCCAACAACAAAAAATATGTACACCTGTGGCCTCATCAATAAAACATTGGGAAGATATGTTCCGGCTAACTCTGAAACTAATTGATAAAATTTCACATGTAGCTGTTCACTGAATCGACACTGAAGAAAAATCACTTAAAACCTAATTTATCACATTTCAACTGGTAGCACTCCCATATTTACAATTTCGCTGTGCTAGATATATATACTTTAGAATCTGATTTAAAAGTTAGACAAATTACGTTAAAATTTTTATATACGTTACGTGAACATATAAAGTAGACCACACCAATAATAAACGCTACGAGAATTCAAAATAATTGACCACTGAAAGCTATCGCGGTGCAGACTGCGTTTTATGTAAAATCACACCGCGGAACGACGCTCGCGCGCGCGGCCTCTTTCAGTGATCAACACCCTTAAGTCTATAAGACACTAATTTACACCACAACATCAAATATCTACTGCCAATATATTTATAAAAACAGTCAACATCAATTTCGAATAATTATTTTATATAATAAATTTGACATAATGGCAAAATATCTACATATACACACAATTAATGCGTCTTACATTTACTTCGATGGTATTGTTGATAAGCCTTGTTGAGATATTAACCCTTTAACTGCCAGCGTCGTGTTTATTCAAAATTATTTGTTTGCCCATTTCGCCTCGGCGTACTTGTATATGTACAAAAACGCATGTTTAATTGTATTTTTTTAATTCATCACATTGTACTTTACCCGAAAATAGAGTCTATTCAAAAATTATGCACTGCGTCACGCAGCACCTCATAACTTGGATCTATAAATAAAGGGATAGAGATTACATAAAACGACGTTTATTAATGCACGGAAAATTATATAATAGTGAAATACCTGCGACAGAAATGTGAACTATAGAGACGAAACATTTATGTAAAGATTTATGAATACAAACATAAATGTAATTGGAAATAATTAATATCGTTCTGGAAATTTCGAATTATTTGGCAAAGAAACATATAAAACACTGTTTCATTCTTATAGAAAAAATAAGCAAAATCGTTAATAATATGAGGGATAAACTTTAATCCCTGCCCCTACTGACATGTTATGAATCAGATTTCGTCAAGTCGGTCGGTCGGATTAAGATAACCCCTTCTGGGATAACACCAAAATAGTCTACACTGCTCCGTAGACGTTGGTACCTATATACTTCCATCTCTGCAATGATTTTATCAGGAGCAAAATAAATGTGATGATGATTTATGAAATGACTGATTAATTCTAAGAATATTTTTTGACAGAACGTATTTAAAAAAAAACCAGCTTTTAGAATTGAAAACAGGATACTTCGATGTACCTATAATTTTGATAAACTGGCAATATGGACAAACGCTAGCAAATGGAAATGTCGACATATCGTGCACAACCCAGTTTGTCGCAGGTTATACAATTGTCTATTCATCAGCTGGGATCTGGGAGCACAACCGGAATAAATCAAAGCGGTTAAAGGGTTATGTAACCAGGTGACAGCTTTTCAATGGGCCAAATGTACACTGCACCCACAGGGTTGTCGAAACCTTACATAACTCTTTATAATATTCCCAATTATAACTCACAATTGTGATTAGAGTATTTGGGTAAAAACAAATAATAAATCCGAGTATTGCTTGTAGTTTATACTAAACGTTTTCGATTACCTAATTTTTACTTATTACTTATATCCCTCTGGCGATGTCACTATTATCTGCAAGTTAATTTGTGTAGCAACATTTTATTTTGCTTTCATGAAAGATAATTATTAAATACAAAAATTATCCCGGCGCCATACCGGCACGTGAAATAATAAGAGCTCTCATATATGTTTAAAATTAAATAGGTTTATTAGAAAATTTTACCTGTATTCATTACTTTCGGCAGATATCAGCCGGGCAATTTCGTTGTATAACTCTTTGTGTAGAAATATTGAAAAATATATTTATTCACCTGTAGTTCCAGATCGTCAATTCTGCGTCGTGTATTCAGATTCAGAATTGGCCATCTATCTATGATATTTTAGTATCTGCAACGCCAGATACTCTAACTATTTGTACCTGTATCGGGAAGCTGTACCAAATGTAAGATCATATTATATAGTCAACAATAATAAATTACCAACAACAATTCTATTAGTGGGCAGTGGCGCGACCATATAGTCGGAAAATTTTTGTCGCGATGTCGCAATATAACTTCGATGCGCAGGAAATATTTGGAAACCTTACCAAATACAGAAAATAATCTATGCTTGCGGTGTTCAAAAATATAATAACGAACCGATGACGAAACGGAAAATTCGGACGATTTTACAATACAAAAACGCTCTTTGAAACTTAAGTATTGATATTCGCTTGAGTAATATTATGACGGCCACAATACTTCATAATTGCAGCCCATTATATGGCTCCTGTGACGTAGGAAGGCTACCGTCTAAAATCCAACGCATAACTGTTCGCATGACGTAGCACCTACTTCAAAACAAGCGAATATTCGTAATAAAATTGTAATAAGTCGTGTAATAAAATGGTCACATCGCGACATCGCAAACATTCTTTACATCCCGCTTACATAGCCGCACTTGAACAAGTTTCATTTTTAAATACCGACCCGCAATATCCTAACGTAAAATTTGTATAATTGACTACATTTTGAACGACAGAACGAGAAACTATAGTTACAGGACACATAGCCATTCATTCACATAGATAATAACTCAAGAAATAAACTAAGTAACGTCCTAGATTTAGTCAAATATCAAGTGACATAAGATGGCTTATCGTGTCGATTTTCTTTTGTTTTGGTAATACTATAACAAACTAAGAGATGAACACAAACTCAGTGACTACAGATGTCCAAATAATTAATTTGATTTACGCCATTTGATAGTCTTTGTTAAAACTTCTCAGTGCCAAAGATATCTCGTCACAGTGACATGTTACAAAAACTGAAATAAATGCAGTAGGTACGTTGATAGAAATAAAAGGTCTAATTTTTGCTATTCAACCTAAAAGATTGGAAATATTTAAGATAATTTTAAAGGTTACCTCCAAGTGCTATTGATAATATTTCATACTGAGGTTTTAATATAACGTAATACAGTATAATTAACATTATAACTGGCAAATTCAATAAAAAATCTGACTGCATTGACGAACTAAACAAAAAAACTGTATTATTGCGGGCAAGTATTTCAAAATAATCGTTATTCAGATTTGGATTAATGTAGATAAGTTATCGAACAACAGTTGGACCGTAACTCGATATTCATAACAACGAAATTTAAAAACAAAATGTTTACTTTTATGAGGTACATATTTTGGCACAGAGAGATTTCTTAAACCTACAATTAATTTATCCCTACGCATTAATATTACTATTATAGATTAAATTACATAAAACATTTTCGATGTTCTAAAACTTGTTGACTGATCTTAATCGTATGAATCACAGCTTTTTGCATTCTCCTACTAATCTATCGTCACCACTACAATTTTCCTAATTCCCGTCAATGGAATGAGTCCTCGAATCTTAATATAAAGTGCAAATGTAAAAAATATGGCAAAAACAAATTTTTGAACATAATATTATGTATTCATTATTTTCAAATCGGTAGACCTTACGGCTGGCGTCGCCTTCGCAGCGGCTGCATGTCGTGGGACCTACCACAAATCACACTCCTCTAGAAAACTAAGCGATTATACTAGAAACGCATAATCAAAACGTACTTTAAACAAAAATGACCGTGCATACGACTACTAGAGATTATAACAATTCCAAACGTTAGAAACCGAGACGCAACGAAAAAGGCGAATTGAAATACAAATCATCTTAACCTTTCTTCAACCTCATCAATACGTGTAGTGTGACGTGCGCAGTATAAATGTAATCTGTTTTTATTGCTTAGGTGTAAACGTAAATGTTAATTCATTCGCTTTCAATATTTCATATAGAATAAATATCAAATATTATCTTGTAAACTATAAATACCACTCCGAAAACAAATAGCAAATGTAAATTTTCTCATTAGAACCTGCTTTAGGTATATTCATAATAACGTTGTAAAGTTTAAAAATGTTTTAAAAAATATTCCAATTTGCTGTTACAATGTAACTCGGTTAATTATGTTTGAATATCGAACGGGGGGCGGGGCCGTCAGCGCGCGTTGTGCACGTGCGTGGTGAGGTGCTTGGACAGGTAGTCGGCGCGCGCGAAGCACTTGCCGCACGCCTCGCAGTGGTAGGGCCGCTCGCCCGTGTGGATGCGCAGGTGGCGCGTCAAGTCGCTCTTCCCTCCGAACGCGCGCCCGCAGAACAAGCACACGAACGGCCGCTCCCCTGTGTGCTTCCTCACGTGCAGCTTCAAATTCTCCTTAGATCTGACGCACTTGCCGCAGAACGGGCAGGCGAAACGCCTCTCCCTGTCCCTCTGTCGCTCCTCGTTTTGCAAGAAACCCAGTATGCCCGAATGAGAGCTCGATGTGTCGAGTTTGCCCGAGTCGCCCCGCGATTCGTTCTCGGAGCTATCGGCGATGGAGCTCACGCTCGCGAAAGACACGGGCACGCGCCTCCTTTCCTCGGTCGTCGTCTCTTCTTCTTTCTTATATTCACTCTCAGCGCTAGAATTTCTGCAGTCGGTTGAATCGTCGACAGTTACGATGGACGAGTCTGTGGGTCCGTTCGAATCCACGGTACTGTCTTGTTCCGCATCACCTATAACTTCAATAGGAGGAGTTCTCGTCGGTTCAGTCCTGTTTTTCTTCTTCATAGACAAATCCATTTCCCCGCATTGACCGATCAGTACCTCGTTGGTGCTGGATACCTGGTCCATTCCTTCGGGATGATCGGTGTTTTTCGTGTGGAGTCTCTCCAGGGTGTGATTCAAGCGGTGTTTCTTGAATGATTTCAGATAGCGGAACTGCATGCCGCATACGTCGCACGTGAACAGCTTGTCGGCCGGCAGGCGCGCGCGGTGGTTCTGCTCTCTGTGCTTGACGTACGCGGACCTGTACCTGTAGCTCTGGCCGCACTGCTCGCAAACGAAGGGCTTGTCTTCGCAGGAGGCCTGCGACGCGTGCTGCAGGGCCGCGTGCCTTTCTAACAACCAGGCGGAAGGGAACGAGGCGAGGCACACGCCGCAGCGGCGCCGGTCTGTGTGGAGCAAATGGCGACTTTGGTAAGTCATGCAATCGTCGCTCAAGTACCTGCGCAGACGACACGCCTGGAGCGCCAACAGCGGCGACCACATCGGCATCGCGGTCGGACTGCTGGATTGAATTGGACTCGGGATGCTCGGAGAACCACAGGACATATCCAAGCACATCTGAAATGCAAAAACAACATTTTTATCATCAATGTATAATTAAAATGACGAGTGACAACTTCATAAACATACCTGTTAATTTCCTTGCAATGACCACTGAGTTTTTGGGTTTAATAAAAATAATGGTTCTGTAATGATTGTAGAGCTTTTATTTGTCAAAATTGTATTTTTACAGCTATGATATGCTTATATTTGTTTCAAAAGTTACAATGACCAACAGTGACCGGTCTATTTACTGTTGCACAATTGACGAAACACTATACCAATTTGATCCTCGACCGATTTGATATACTCGTAACATTGTATGTATCACTCAACAAAATCATACCGCTCTCGGTTACAACATTATGAACTATTAATAATAATGTTAAGGCAAAACAGATTTGTCTATTCTAAAATGTCAACAATGAATGTTAAATAAAACGGCTTAATGGAAACAATCGTTCGTTCCTCTATGAGCAATGAACGACTATTAAGCTCTATAAAAAAGTGGACCTACAATATTTGAACTTGTGCTGAATATAATTCATTACACATAATACACAAAACCGATCGCAACACGTGTATATGAATCTGTATGACGGATTTTCCACATTGCGCTTCACGAGCCTCCATAGTTTCGTGTCTCAGAATCCGATACACGTGCCGCAAACGGTCACCAGTGTATCTTATGCCAATAAAATTGGTAGTCACAAAAACTTTAAATTCTAAATAAGTTACAATAAACAAATTAATTACAATTAATAAAACAAATTGTACCAATATACAATAATTAATACACCTACAGGAACTTAGAAAAATTGCAATATAAGTTCTATATTTAGTTATGCCACTTAAAACAGTAAGTTACCACAGACGACCAGTGTTCGCTTGCGCGATCTCGACTCCGGTTGCCATCTAAATGATGAACGTTAACAATTTTACAGAATATCCGAAGAGATCTATTGTCGTAGTGTGTATTGGTCGCGTTGACGTAGAAGATTGGAATGCGCTAGTTGCGGACTATTGACTCGCGTTAGTGTCAGGTGCCCCCGCCGCCTCGCGACGGGTCCCGGGGGCCCCCGAGGGTCATTATCGGGCGCCCTGTTCGCGGAATGCGACGACGCAAGTCACATATCATAACGCAACTTACAATTTTAACCATAAAATTTCAAATGTGTCTATATTTCATCCCCTACATAAACTATGTATATTTCGTGATTTTTGCAGCCTTTATATAAGTCTTATATAGGCAAGAGGCACTCTAAATATAAAACTGTGGTCACAATTTACGTTATAAAAATGAATCTAATATGTATCTATTCAAACACATGTAACGTTTCGTGCCGGTTCTCGTCTTAACAGTTATGATGTTGGCTAGATACCCGGAAAAATATAAATATTTAAATATTTTGTTTATTATACATAAATAATATAACTATATAACCTTATTTGTGCTAACGGCGTGTGAAGTTGCAGGGACGTGGCAACGATTGGCGAATGTTAAAATTTGAATAACTGCACTTGGGGTCATGTAACAACAATTGCTTGTATCATCCAATACAACACACCAACATATTTACCACGCTGCCTATATACATGTGAATATGTAGAAATATAATTATAACAATCATTATTATTTAATTAATAAATAGTATCTCTGAAAGTTAGGAAACAAAATACTATTAAACTGCATTCTGTTCTATTATAAAAAACTATTTCGATAAAAACTTGTACAAATTTTTTTATTCGCATCTCTAATAACCATTTAATTATTGCTATTACATCATTGTGTAAATTGTAAATATTTCAATCTTTCTTAAAACAAGGCGAGGAACATTAATTAAGGTTGCAGTATTGCTATGCAGTTTGGTAACGTTCGACTCCAAGAAACAAAATTATTAGTGCAGCTTTTCAAATAACAACATTATTGATACTGTTCTACGATATATTTCTTACAACTCGCATATTAAATCTCCATCCGACCTAGCTCCGGGAAGTAGCGCATCTACCAATCTATATCCTAATATTCCTTTACGAGTGGCTTTAAGAGCACGCGACGACGACATTGTGCACGACCGCATCGCACAGACTCTAACGTTGCATGCGGAAGTATAAGAAATCATATGTATTCAAACGACACAACACCAAACGATTCGTGGTTGTTCAAATTCACTTAAATGCATAGAAGTTTTCATCCGAGTACATACCATCGAAAAATAACGATACAACATCTGATACACTCAATCGCGTTGAATTGAAGTAAATTTAGACATCCACTGTACTATATGGAATGTTCGAGATGTATTACTCATAATAATGACCAGTATTCACAACGCGCTCTCATAGACTACATAAAAATTATCTCAACACCACAAAGTAAATGTCCCTTAGAGAAATACTGCGCATTCCTACATCTAATTACCTGGTGCGTGGGAACAGCTCCCTGAGGACAGTACTACCACAGGATCGCAAATCCACACGAATTTCACATTCCACACTAAATAGTAAAGAAACACTTGAATTGCTACGGTACTCGTGACTATCCCACGCCGGCGATTTACCTCTAAAATTTACGCGAAGAATAAGTTTATACATAGCACTTACACTATATCGGTGGCATTCAATATTATAATTACCCACTCCTCGTGCAACTGGAAAATCTAAGGAATGTGAGGCGTTAAATAAAAAAAAAAATCAAGGGTAAAAGTAAGTACATTATGTTTATCTGGACTATGAATTTGGCAAACGATAAATTATAACCGCCTTAAAATCTAGAGGCAACGTAGCTCTTAAAAAAAGAATGAGATCCGCTAAAAATATCAACTTTCCGCTTATCAATAAAGTTTCATTAAACAAAGTCTTTGAAAAGTTGTACCTACATTTCAAGTAACCTAATAATACGCTTTATTACAATAATTGAAAACATACCTACAGCGAAGCCCGTTTTATATGTTAATGTACCACTATTCGATAAATTAATTTCAATAATAATTTTTCCACAAGCTTCAGCCATTAAATCCTTAATTTTTGAAATCACAATCTGAGATCAACATTGTCACTCCCAGATGTCGTATCCTTACTTTTATATATCACAGATGTTTTCCTAAATTACCATAATACTTTCAAATTGATATATTAATTCCAAATGTAAATAAATAACTGAATTATTATTTTATATTATTATAAATATATCAATAAGTTATTAAAACGCCTACGCTTGAAACCAATATTATTTGTAAAATTCAAATATTTTATTCTAATTCTTTTGACAAATATCATGTGTTCTGATATAAAATGATATGTAATTATGACCTACAAAAGATTATGAAAAGTTCAGGTATGTCGATAGATTACAAATCGTTTATATTTTATATCAACTTCTTCCATTTTTACTCTTAAATGATTATCATCATACGAGTGATCAAGCCAGAGTACCGTTAGCATATCAATAAATTTAAAAAACGAACGAGAATTAGAATTTAAAAAAAAAAAAACAGCGCGGAACTGTACACTGTTCGTGTTCCAACTACTTTCAAGGCATTAAAACATAACGTAACAAAATAACCTCATCAGCGCACGGCCGGATACAATTAAAAAAAAAAAAAAAACAAATTCGTCCGTTAAAATTAATCGGGTAGAGATGCGAAATATGAAATATCACTACACGAATATTTCCGTCGCTCCATTCCGCCGTGCCCTAAACAGATAAGACATTAACCATCCTTTCAATCAACAACAAATCAAAGCTTTAGTATTCCCAAGTTGTGATGTCGGCCATTCGTATATAACAATGATACATACTGTAAAAGTGAGGCCCGGTGAAGGCTTATATATTATGTAAAGGCTGTATCGTAAACAATAAGTTGTGGTATCTATGTCAAACAAATGAATCCATAAAATATCCCTGTATCTGACTCTGTTTAATTTCTTGACCACAGCAACTGTGACAAGGTACCAAATGCTCTCTATGTTATTTGTGTTGTTAACATGTAAGACGTGGCATTTGAGACTTTCTAATAAAATAAAGTAATAATGTGGATATTCTGTACGAAAATAGATAAAAGATTTATACATACATACATGTCGATACAATGCCTCTTTCGTTCCAATGCAATAATAACATGTGATGAAAATTCATTTTAAACAGCCAAAAATCTACCGGACCAACATTAATGTACCTAAGCTTTCGAGTCGTGTTTCTAGTGAGAGATATTAGAATTGAATGGAAGAAGAGGCATAGTATTAGGATTGATAGAACTAAAACGGCGCTTAAAGCTTTGATTCCCTTGATCACACTTCGACAACCCTCCCCGTCTCAGAGCTACTGAAGCAATACGTACTAATAAATTTCCTAAAAAACCGATATTAGGTATCAAACTATATGTATTTACATTTATATGTCTTAGTATTGCTTTTGAATTACCTCAGGGGGAGCGTGCTTCGTTAACTTCAAAGACGTAAAATTAGTAAAAACTTCAAATCCCTAAATTTTACCCATAACATCTATACTGAGTGCAATTTTCGTATATTCTCTAATAATTATAATTAAAGCACTCACACTCCATCTTCAATTTGATTTATAAAATCAATCCTGACATAACTACTATAATAAATATGCAAGTTCCTAAAGATTATGTCAGTTCTAAATTAGTACAATATTTTACATTTTCTTTCCCTCAGTGTTAATTTTATTACTACCAAACGACGTCGGTGACCTCTTTATGATAATTGATTATCTATAATTATAATAGATCTGAAAACAAGCGTTAAAAAACAAAAAAGCAGTATCTAAATATATATAGATTAAAAAGAGGTTTTATTTTTCTAGCTAACTTTGGCTACGCCACCTAAAAGACCATCGTAAAATCAATTTAATAAAATTATTATCATCTAAGGCGTAAAGACAGCACCTAACGGACAAAACCTTCACGAAGCAAACGGAATAACTGAACTCGGACATTCAAATAAACCGAAGTGTTAACATTTGTGTGTCAATTATCTATTAGTGAAATATCAAATATTATTCATATCATTCAGATCACAGTTGCGGCATTTAATCACATTCTTAACTAATTACAACATATTGTCCTCCATTTTTTCATTTAACTCTCACCATTGACTACTTCCAATAATTCAAATTATTGGCTAATATATTCCCATAAATTTGTGCACTAAAACAATCCCCGGGCCTACTGGTGTGGACTTTCTTCCTCGGTGTCCACCGGACTCGGCGACAGGAACTTCCGCGCGTACTTTGGATAATGCGTCTTCTCGTGGGCCTTCAATATGGTCGACCGAGAAAATGTTTTACCGCACAACACGCAACGAAATGGCCTTTCACCTGTAAACAACATTCAACAGATTGAATATCAAAAATTTGCCCAACAATTAAATTTTCAAACGAACAGCCAAAACTTGTAAGCGTAAATAAATACTATAATAGCGAATTGGCCAGCTTACCTGTGTGTACCCTGCAATGATCCTTCATATGATGCCTCAGCTTGAATGCTTTCCCACAGAACTCACATTTGAAAGGCCTGTCTCCAGTGTGTACCGGCAGGTGGGCTATAAGAGATGACACGTCCGGAAAACTCTTGCCACAAAACTTGCATAGTACCACGTTACCAGGCTCCACGGGTCCAATGTCCAAATCGATGGGTGCCTCTTCAACCGGCATACCCATATATGTCGGTTCACTGAATTGTCCAATCAAAGGCAGACCCATCGGCCTACCAAGAATTGCATCGCGATATTTTAATGTATCAAGGGTGTGAGTCGTCAAAATGTGCCTGGTCAATTTGCTCTGGTGTGGAAACGTCGCGCCGCAATGTATACAAGGGTACCCCCTGTCACCCTCCTCAATTCTCCCCCTACCGGACCCTTCGTACTCCTGCAACCACAAAAAGAACATCAACTTCTTTTCTCTTGTCGGGTCTTACGCGGACCAAAGTTTGTGCAATTATCTCTACCACTACTTTCTAAATTGAGATGCAGTCTCGTTATATTCTTAGTTTCCACTATCTAATTAAGAAGTTGACGCTCATTTTTGCCCAAAAATGTGCAGGAGTGAGCCCGGGAGCCGTGTTGTTGGCAACGCGCGCGTACTCAGTCACCGATTCGTACATCATAACGCATACATGGATATGGCCAGGATTTAAAAAAATTGCCCAAAATATATATCAAACAAAATGAATGAATATAAAAAATGATGGCCAACAAAATGAAGGTCAACTTCTTGACAGCAAGGCATAGTACTCGATGTTTAAAACAGCGCTGCACATCGATAAGCATGCAATTAAGAAACAAAAAAACTTTCACATACAACTACTGACACAACAACAAACAACATTAATTCTAAAACATTGACCTATTACAATTGTATCTAGCCGTCCCGAATTAATACAACAACAAAAGCTTGTGTGACACTAACTACAAACTCACAACTGCCCATATATCAAGATTCAATATTAGTTTCTTAAACTGTTATTGTATATTTGAGGTAATGTATGCTAGATATCAAGACTTTAACAGCTTATGTAACTGATATACACCAGTACTTTCAGAACATGTCATTAAATCATTTTTTGAATAACTATATTGCAACATGTCCAACCACTGAGCATGGGACTCCTCACTTTAGATATGATAATACTACAATTACTCATAATGAGTAGTTAATTAATCACACTGGATAATATACTTTTAATATTCAATATAATAATGTTTTTATCAAAATTATGTATACTCATGTCCAATTCTTGTCCTTCGTCAGAGAAGACATTCTACTTCCTATCTGCTGTACAGAACAATACTTCAGATTATTTAATATTTCTAAAATCTACTTCAAAATAAATAAAAGATATTAAAGGCCATATTTTTCTAACACACAAGATATTTTAATTGTCATATACAGCTCCATAATATATCAGGGACATGTCATATCCTGTTCAATTTTAAAGTATACTGTGATAAACTTTTGTTTTGTTATATTTTAGTACAAATGCTTGGGCAAATAAAAGTTGTATGTACCACTGTTTATAATAGCAATATCATATACTGTTAATTAAGACACAGCATGCATTAAACACACACAATAAAATAATCACAATATTCTTGAATTGTAATATTGAATTGAATTGTATTAATTTATTAATTAATTAATGGAATTATATTAACTTGTTTCAATTGCAAGGCAACAATATCAATACTCTCCAATGGTCTTTTTGTTTTTTCGAGTTTATATGGACATATTGTGATTACTTAATTATGAATAGCAATTTACAACATAAATAAATTTATACATCACATACAAATCTACCATAGCCACATTAAATATATAAATTCGATACATACAGACTCATGCGGCATTCGGTATTCAGTTGATGTTTCACCACCTTTGTCTTCATTGCTTCGGTCCCAATCTATTTCTTTCTTCAAAGACTGGAAAATTTAATAAAAAAGATTATAAGTATGATGGACATTTGTTACAAAATTTTCTACCTACCAATACTTAAAGTAAAAACGTGAAAATAAAACTCGTTGCCTGTCTTTCTGATCTGGTTGGTTGTAAGTTCAACTGTGAAATGAGAGGTCCTGGGTTAGATATCACTCGGGTTTTCTAACTTAGCATGTCTAGTAATAGCTTAGGGTCTACATTTGTACCCCATATATGGCAATAGACTCATCTTCAATTCCAAAGTAGGATTTAAATGTAACTGATAAAACAGATGTCTAATACATTCCTCTGCCTATGTCATCAGTGATTACAGGCATATTGTAAAAATTAAAAAGAAAATAGTGATAGAACAATCTGCTTAAAGTTCAACTACATTTCAGCTGAATGTTACGGTCAAGTGTATTTCCCCAAAAGGGTAGTCAGAGAAGTGTATTGCTCCCACTTATCACCAGTTATGTTTGATGTCCCGTCAAGATCTAGGGGATAAACCTATAGTCATACACTGGGCACAGATCCTCTTGCCAAGCAGTTGAGCTTGCAACACCCAGACCAATGAGGCAGTTAAGGGTACCAAAGAAGTCTGTGAAATGTTTACATACATACTTTGCCTTAAGCATTAAATTAAAAAATATAAAAGACCTGATCTGGTCAATGCTACATGTTCTTAAACATGTATTATTATACATGTATATAGAACACTTTACATCTGTTTCCAGATAATTTACATTTTAGAACAAAATATGCCACATAAAATCACTCTCACATGAGCTTCCTAAACTGTCATAGTATATTGATTCCCAAAAGGTGGTCTGTGGAAGCCAAAGCTTCCACAGGGTCACAGAGGTGCTGCATTCAGTCCGAAAGTTAAATAAAAGATTTGTAGAAAAACCATAACTACATTTATAATTACTACTTCACTATAACCCAATCACAAGCATGAGCACTACGGGATGTGAATGGTCTCCGCTTTTTTTCAATTCTTACATGAAATCGTTAAAACAACATTTCTTTAATTATAAAAATAGGGTTCCACTGAAAAAAGATTATCCATTAGGGTTCCAAGACTGAAAAAAGTCGGGAACCTCTGTCTTAGAATATGAATGTCTAACGGCCATTAATTTTAAATAAAAATTTAAAATAATGGACATACTATTTGCCTAGGATTTCAAGATGGAGGCAAAACTAACATTTCTTTAAACATGAGAACTGTGGCAGGGCAACAAATGCTAGATCACAAGTTATTGCAACTTAATCCAAACTTATTACCGTAAACTGAACACATCTCTAACTTACATGATATAAGTTCTGTCTGATATCTCAGGTATCTGCTCAAATGTAGATACTTATGGATAAAATTTTCTACATTAAATGAGATGTCCGGCATGGTCATTTCCTACTTCCATTATAGAAATAAATATCTATTCTCAATTTTATTCATCAATAATTTATTACATTTTGATAAGAATAAATGACATTTATGTTTTTCAACAGTTATGATATTTTACATAGCCAACAATGTTATGACCTCTCAGAAAGTAATAATTCCCCTTGAATATGGCACATACAATTTGCGCACTATATGGCAACACTGGTTTCGCGACTTGAATCAATTTCATTAATTTAACTATTAGTTCTGTTCACATATTATAAATAATAGTAGAACGACTATTATCAGAATTTCCTTGCAAGACAGGTTCGATTTTATTTTAAATCGAACCTGTCTTGTAAATGTTGCGTACGTTTCAAGGAAACTTAAAGGACCTTATTGCGATATTATACGTAATTATCGTTGCTTACTAGTGGTACTTGTTGCACGGGTGGTAGTCCAGATGGACCGGCAATGGGTTCGTTTCTCGGGCTCGCGAGAGATGGATGAGAAAGCGCAGGATGCGGCAGCGGGTTGAGGACACCCAGTCTTTCCACCGGTGAGTATCGAGCGCCAAGCACACCATGACTGTTTATTGTCATGTTGATTCCTGGAATAATGTTATAACATATTCATGTCATATTTTCGCATTACTAACAACATACAGTTTTTAACGTACATTGTAAATGATTTTATATTATATTTTAGTCCCTTTGAATTTCTGAATAAAAATTGTAACCATTCTAAAAGGATTCTCGAGTACTGAGTCAAAACGTAAAATAATGTTATATAAAACATTTTTTGAGACTACTATATAAATTCTCAAATTTTATATCCTCCTGCCCTTTGACTAACAGTTTCATCTACGGCTATTTATGTTTACAAAATTATAAATTGACATTAGTTTCACTTTTTTATATTAAGTACGTAGTAGGTCTTGACACCTTCTTTTTCAGCCAACTACATTAAACTTAATAAGAGTACTTTATTGAAATGAAAATTAATACCTAATATCTACCTAAATAGAGAAGGTTTATTTTTGAATTAAATTCACGACAATAACTCTCACAAATAATAAGAGTGATATTTTGATTTAGTAGCTATAGGCGGAATGAAATGTGCCGAGTTGAAAAAGTTATAATTTTTGATGACTACAGTTCGACAAAACTACTGTATACTAAACCTTTACGTATGTATTCTAAAACAATTTAGTAAACGTAACATCACGCCTGTAATCCCCGAAGAGGTAGGCAGAAGAATTTAGAACATGCCCACGTTTCACTAGTTACGTTTACTGTCCCACTATGGAATAGGTGGTTAGCCTATTGCCATGCATCGGGCACATATCCAGATTCCGAGTGACTACTAAAAATTCTAAATTAGAAAATTTTAGAAGTGCCTGACCCGGGAATCGAACCCAGGACCTCGCGATCGGCAGTCGCACTTGTAACTAATACGACCAACGGGGCAGTCAACAATTTAGTAATTCCTACAATTCTAATCTACCCTAAACTTTTGGCGCTTTCTGTAAAATTTAATTCATGCGACAGTAGCGCCATCCTAATTTAACGTATTATGACGAATACTTTTTCTAACACCTCTTGGTTTCCTTGCGTCTACACTGCATAATCTCCATTACCTATAATATAATGTAACTCTATCGACCAGCTAATCGCAATATAGTGCAGTCTACTTAAATACATCTAATTGCACTGACTGACGAGCGATCACGTAAGCGACGCGAGAAGCTATGCTTTACGTTTTTCCATCCACATGTCCAATAGTGTACCTAGACAGGCTGATGATTATGATAGTAATTATGACTGTTAACCATTTTTTATTCTTTCTTCGTCGAGTAAAAGTTTTCCTTGGTATTGCTATGAAAGAAAAATGAAAATGGATAATAAAATGTTAACTATGGTAAAATTTTATGTGATTGCTTGTTTGCAAAGTGTATACAAAATTTACACTAAATTTCTTTACAAAAAAAAACTTTATAAAAATTGACTGCCTGAGAAGGCAGAAAAATTCAATGTGTCGTAAGCTAGAAACAAAACTCACATTCACACATCCACACCCGCATATTCAGGATTTTTATTTGGCAATTGCATTCAACGAAAATGTGTTATGTTTACGTATAATATGATAGCACATACCGATGTTCTCATTTGCTCCATTGGATCTAATGGAAACTGTGTCATCTTCGGGTGAGGACGGGTGTATAGGTTCGTCGGGAGGTTCATCTTTTGGTATAGGAGGATGCGTGGGCGTCGGCACCTCAATCGAGGTTTCTGTACGAAATCGGCGTACTGTAAGCAAAGAGGATATTCGTGGCGGTGAAGCTTCTGAAATCTCTCTTGGGTCTCGAGGTTCACGAACATCTCGCAAGTCCCTCGGAATTTCTCGCAGATCACGAGGTTCTCTATTATCTCTGGATTCTCTTTGCTCCCTGACTTCACGGGACTCCCTTAAGTCTCGGAGCTCTCTACTGTCTCTAACGTCTCGCAGGTCTCGGGGTTCTCTTAAGTCTCTTTGTTCTCTATCCCTGTCTCTATGTTCTCGTAAATCTCTGGGTTCACGAGGTTCTCTGTGTTCTCTAATTTGATTATCCTTGCTTTCTCTGTCCCGCGTTTCGCTTGCGTCTTTAATTTCACGCCGGTCTTCTTTGTCACGTTTGTCCCTTTCCTCCAACCTGTCTTGCGAATCTAGACACTCCCTTAAATCTTGCGGTTGGCACTCCTCCATCGGTTCCGGGACGTTTCTCGTATCAATACCGGCTGCGCTTAATGTCGTCATTTCAGCTAATCCTTTAACCTTAAATGAAGTTCAAAATGTAATTATTATTTTGCTAATGCTAAAATTACATTTGAATAATCCCGAAAATAATGTTTCTATTCCTTGAACTATATTATTGTAATATTTTTAAAACTTGATTTTGTACATTTTTTAAATAAAAAAAACGTAAAACAGGCCTGTAATCGCCGAAGAAGTAGGCAGAGGAGTAGTACACTCACATTTCACCAGTACATTTACGTAATCCCGTGAAATATGTGGTGAGCTTATTCCTATACAACAGTTTCAAATCCAAGCTATTGCTAGACATTTTAACCAGAAACTCTAATTAGAAAATTTTGAAGCACCCAGAATTTGAGCACAGCACCTCTTAATCGTCAGGTGAGCTCGAAACCACTCGACCAACGAGGCAGTCATAACTTTTAGTTAGCTTTTTCAATCAGGCGATTATGAATAAGCTAAAAATGTATATTATGAAAAGTATACCTGTAAGCTCTCTGCAGTTTTAAGGAGAGCGGGAAGTTGACAGTATTGTACGTTGACTTCGCCTTTGTACATGAAGTCCACTAACGTTCGCAGTTCCTCCAGACCCACGTCTTTGAGGATTACGATAGGGTGACGCGACGGATGGTCTACGAACAGTGATCGGAAGTAAGATGAGCACGCGGACAGTACTACCTGGAATTGAAATTGACAAATCACGTTATCATTAAGAAGTCAGTAGCATTATGGAAACTTAATACGTGTAATATTTTGAATTAATTGTTGCACGTTTGAATGAGCACGAGTAAAAATTTGAATATGAACCAATTTGTTTAACTCCGACTATAGTCTCCTATCAGACAGTGATCTTTAAATCGTTTTCGTTGGTACAAAATATTATTCGTGATTTCATGATGGTTTTTGGGTTTTTATTGGTATGCGTTCACTGTCGATGGGTTCGCACATTTCAAGGTTGCCGTTAGGTTTCCTGGATAGCGGCCAATAGGGTCGCTACGTTGAAAATACCGGGAGTTTCAGTTATATTAGTATTAAACTCAGAGACTGCTGAATATTTCACATGCTACTTCTGGCTCTAACCATTTCGTATGAGGACGCTAGAAGATCACAATAAAATGTCACTGATGCGAAATACGGAGATAGCTTTACTCGATACGTAGTACCGACTGCGCGCATATTACTTGTTCCAAAAAAAATCTGAATTCTGGTGGAATCACTGTAGGTAGTCGTTTACTTGTAGATAATTGTTAAGGTTCGCAGCTAATCGATCTTTGCTTGTTTGTTACAATCAACGAAATCGTGTACTTCTCGACCCAATGAACTACTTGGATACGGGTTGACGGAGTAGTTACGATTTAGACGGGAAGAGTGTCAGAAATTACCAGTATATTGAAAAAAAAATTGAATAGAAGGACAGTTGTTTGAAACAATCACTTATCCCATATTTTACTTATCGTGTTAATGGACTATAAAACTTCTACATTTTTCTATGGTTATTTATAATTCTGTCTTTACTATTTCTGAGGGCTGGTACGTTTATACCCTTCAAACCAGGACGCAGGGGTACAAATACTGCCTCAGATATAAACGTGATGAACGATTGATGGTATCATAGCATCAGGCATGTTTTCGTTCATAAATATATAGGTATTTCTCATATATAGTGAATATATACCAGGATATGTTACTATATGAAATGTATTTTATACAATTCATAAATTATATCAAATCAAGATACATTTATTATTATTTAATAATGATAGAAATTTATTAAAGGACATAATACAACACATTATTAGAAAAAACCTCCAAACAAATGCAAAATTACAATACAACGAAAGGTACTACGTTGCGACTTATATCAGTTCCATTGGGACGTTTGCTTTCATGCACAAGTAATACACAACTTATTAATACACTATGTACTGTACCGTTTTTTTATTTTAAAATGTGTGAAGTAATATTGACCTTATGAGCCCTTATGGAGGCACCTTCTGAACAGGCGAGCGTGACGTCGACCAAGCTTTCGTCGTGAAGCAACTGGCTGAATACCCCCAGCAGGTTGCTCTGATGATTGTTCCACCTCAGGCAATAGTGCTCACTTCCCATGTCTGAGCTAGCTCCCGCCGCTGAAAGTTGGAATATTCATATTTGAATCTTCTGGAAATAGTTTTTAATTACCTATTCCTAGCTGGTTCGTTATCGTTTTGATTTCTAAACTTGAATTAGGCTCTACCGCATTGATTGCTGTAATACATAACGCTGCAAAGACAGGACCTTCATCTCGTACTATAATAACGTAGTATATTAGAGAGAACCAACGAAGACTTCAAATTTGACTAAACAAAATAAGAACTTTTAGTTTTTGTGCAGAACTGTCTCGATTGTTCTCTTTTTGAAAATTTTCCATAACCTAAAATTATTTGAATAAGAATCATTCGCATAGCTTTTGTTTGGGATCATTCAAAACTTTGGAAACGTAACCGACAGAGTTCTGTCCAACAATTTTAACTCCAGTGACATTAATGTTATTCTTATGTTAGTCAGAGCTAGTCAGAGTTACTCAGAGGTATATATTAACATGCTACACCCTTGTAGGGATTTTTATATATGTATAAAAACATAAAAAATATTTAAGACGTATAATAAACACGAACCAAGACCGTGATAATTATTTTTATATATTGCTTAGACTGAGCAATAAATATTACCGCACGTACTAAGTTAATGCTTATCAGTGTAGACCTATTTCCTGCACGAGTAACGAATAAGGATTAATTATCACATAGGTATGGCAGTACGTAAAATGTTAAAAGGCATAACAATATTACATAGCTGTATTAGATCACTCGTTGACGTTTATCAGTGCACAATGTCATCCGACGGCCTTCATAACTTCAATATCCTGTGAACATCAAAATGCAAAATAATTTGCATCATTTATCCTCCTATGCTTGTGTTATAAAGATGCGTGTTGCCGTGGCGAATTACTCTACCAGTGTTTTAATGTCAATTAGATACTATATCTATAATGTTATCAAACAATTTTTATAGCCAGGAACAAACGAGAATAGAAAAAAAGCGTTAAAGTAACGTAACGTAAAAATTAGCCGACAATACATGCAGCTCGACACAATCAATACCGTATCAGACGAGATAGTAAGATTATGCACTCAGAAAGGATCACTATGAAGAGGTACCTCATGTTTTGTGTCATATTGTACAAATTACCGTTTCGCGCCTCCATGCGAGAAGATAAATATAGTCGCGAGTATACTATTTAAATGTAGTGTGCGCACACGCGTGCGGCCGCGACGCAGTCAAGATCAAGGGCGCGCGATTGCGCAAGAGTTGGCTGTCGCACCGCACTGCAACTCGATGTGATGTCATCGGGCCGTCTGCGTCCCCCCACTCCTCTCCTATCATGCCCGTTTCAGAAAGGCCGCGAACGCGGAACGTTCTATTTTTAATTTTTGACCGTACGAATTTCTAGTGGCCTTATGTATCTAACTTCTGTTCAATGCCTTGCATATTTTCAATTATAATGAGGATTACACGAATCAACAATAAAGGCGTCTAGCCCCATTTTATGCAAATACTTTTGCAATTAGTATTCATTACATTACAGTGTCTTTCATTTTTTTGTTCATCACTACCTAATTCTAGTTTTTATATCACCTACAAAACTAGTCTCTTTTGTACAAAGTTTTAATTAACTCTTAGTTTTACAAAATCGAGTAAAGTATTAACTTTTCGATGTTATAAACTTTAAGGTCTTGGGTTGGGACACATATGCAATATAAGAATTTACAAAATTTATATTCGCGGAAAAACTATCATTTCCCTTGTTAATATTTTAGAATAACTGTGTGAAACATAAAATAATATTGCAATATTATATACATACGGAAATAAGCGATGTGTCTGAGAAATAGGTTTGTAGATGTAAAACTGGTTAGTGCCTATATCTATGGGTGACCTTCGCCATACAATACTGGCTCTAGCGTGCACAACGTTTTAAGGGAGTGGACATATGGAGCGTAAGTATATGTGTGTACACATCCATAGAGCTCAATACACACGACGATGACGAACCGTCATTTTTAGATAAATGAAACATTTTAATTCATAGTCATTTACGTTTAACGTCAGTTTTCGACATTAATATTTACGGACATGTAACACAAATGAACATACTATAAAATTAACACGAAACTCTTATAAAGATATATATTGAAGTGTACATTATTGTATAACATATTTCCGTCCCAACTTAATACAATTCATTAATCTATAAGGCAATGCAACAACAACAGATACATACGAGAATAAACAAAGAAATACACATTTTAGTCCGTACTGAAACGTGTGCTCATCTTCGCCTGAGAGGTAGGCAACACAAACTGGAATATAGAATTTAAACTGTGTGATCACGGCTTTAATCTTCGTAGATGATTGCAGTTTGCATGTGGTAGTCGGCACTAATATTAATATAAGTCCGCATTCACACACAAACACATGATGGAATTTTAGCGTTTGAAACAAATTGAGCCGTGACATTCAGATGTTCTTTTTTTATTTCCTCCCTATTAATATAACAAAATTTGGATTGTTCTACTCTCACTAAGGAATGGAAATACTTGTATGAAGAGGGTTTGTGGGCTGGGAGGGACATTCACTTCTATCCTGGATAAATGACTTATGCTAATCATTGTAACATCACGCCTGTAATCCCCGAAAAGGTTGGCGATGGGTGTAGTATACTCCCACGTTTGTACATAGCCAATCGTTGACAATTTTTATGGAGATTTGATACGGAAATAGTGTGATCTAATAATGTTCTAGAAGTAAAAAAAAAATAGGAATTATTTGCGTTTCCACGCAAACGAAGTCGCAGGCAACATCTAGCATAACAATCTTCAAATTTTGCAATCTGCAAATTTTCAAGTTTTGCATCTTGGCATTTGAACTGGCAATATTTCATCGAGGATTGAATTTGAATTTAAAGTCTGCTCTGTCAGTTTAAAAAATGATATTATCAATTGCATATAACTTAAATGTCCACAGACGCACATTTTATGTATGTTTCTATATAAAAAAACACCACACGGACACAGATTGTTGCACCTGTGTGTGTATTTTTGGAGTCAGTCCACGATACCGCACAAAAATATTAGTGACATTTTTGAAATTGCGTTTTAGTGAATAGTTAGCATTGAGCCGCAATATGTATATACGATAGGTATAAAGAGATGTCATCTATCCACACGTTGATTGATTTGTGCCTACACTAGGCTGAAGCTTCCATAAATAGGTATATCAATCTTTATTAGCACTGCCATATTGATGACTGTACGTTTAAGACTAAACACCTATTCAAACTGAATTGTTCGTGAAATACTACGAAATAGATTCGTGTCAGCCTGATGGAGTTTTTAAAGAAATTAGATTTTAATTAATGTGGTAAAGAAGTATTTCCGTACAGGTGTTAATATGCCAATAATTATCTGTGATCAATTTAAAAATAATATCAGTAATTAAATTTTATTTATTACGCCAGTACCTGCTTTAGTGTCAGATTACATTCAATGCTTTAATACAACATTTAATATGTAAATCCGTTAAAGTGAAGTAACTTTGAAGGTACCAGAGATCGCGGTAAAACGACTAGGCGGTATTTATGAACGCAGACTTTTACGCTGAAATTACTGAAAGCATACGAGATGCGACCTACGTACCGCTGTGTATGGAGATGGTCTTATTCTACACGCGCAACGCTGCGAGCGCTGCGTGGGGATCAAGGCCGTGCGAAATAACGTACACAACATACGTTCGCGATATCTTTGAACAGTTGCCTACCGATTGGCGCGGCTACGTAACGCGACGGCTGGACATCCGGCCGCGCCTAAAAAAACTCATGAATTATATCATAGGCAAGCGCAAAATACTGGAAGCAACGGAACGCTCAGTTCCCTAGGTACGCTTTAAAAGTTGCAATAGCGACGACATTTTTAAATTCTATCTCATTCAGTGCGTTTAATTGAAATTGTGTCATTGGTAATTTTTCGTGTTTGTACAATTGATTAATGTATTGACATTGAAAACAATCATATTAGGCAAATACACGAACTGTGATATTTAACAGACAACTTATGCTATATTTTAAAAATAATAATAAAAAACAATTGGTTGGATGCGAAGAGCTGAAAATCTAGCTCAGTGGCGCGCTATTGGAGAGGCCTATGTCCAGCAGCGGACGGAAATAGGCTGCTTATGATGATGATGAATAAAAAACAAAAAGACAATGAAATATCAATATGTAGCTAGTGCAGAATTATTTTTATGATACTCGTGGTATCACTTTTCTTACAAGACTCATTTAGTAAAGAAACCTGAAGGACGCGAAGTATGAAACATTCGGGGTCCTAGCATTGGCCATTAGGTAATCGATGGGTTGCAAATTTGTATTGAGTTTTCAATGTTAGCGTGGGCTCGTCACATTAAGCAATAAATATACCACCTACTCACTGGAGAAATATTTTGGGAAGAGCAGTTACAACACATGACAATCGTTGACCATTTATCCGTACCGCTCATCAAAACCAGCTTGTTTTTAACCATGCCAATGTCATTCGCTTATCGTAAAAACAAAGATATTTGCCTATTATCACAATAATGCAAAAGTCTTATCATTTTGCTTCTTGTTATATAAATACATGGATAATCGTCCATTTTTCAATGATGAGAATCTTGTTCACTGTAAAAATAATAAAAAAAAATAGAAAATAAGATAACTTTATTAAATACAGTTGGTCAATTTGCTTTAAATTTTGAAGTATGTACAGTCGGGCAAGTATAGCCTAATGTTTTGGAGTTAAACCTCCACTCCACTTGGGATTCCAATCTTAGCCGGTACCTCTGACTTTATGAACTTACATACATACATTTTAACATTACATGTACTTTATACAAAACCGAATAAAAATAAGACGTCTAAACCTACTTTCATAGTCTTTACAATATTTCCAATTTACATTTCTCATATTTAAACTTTCAAAATATTTATTTCATCATAAAATATAATATCGTACATATATTTAATGATGCCCACGACCAACGGTCGAACGTCAAAAGCTCAAAAGTGATTATGATGATTACAATATTAAATGTAAGACAAGCCTAAGCGACAATCGTAGCAAATGATCGCTGTTTCTCTAAGATCCTTACTTTGGAATCCCTGGATCTCATCGAATTAAAAGAACAGCGGGAACCCCACATCTGAACACACGTATATGTATATTTAGCTCTATGGTTAAAGTATTTACTTAAGCAGTAATGACTGCTTGCTTATATTGATGCTGCTGTATTTGTGTGCATTCGTAACTTATACATATACCATACCTTGTTATAAAATGCAGCTAACAAAAAGAGCGTTTTTCTTTCGTGAAGGGGGCAATTCGTGCAGTTTCCAATATGACTTGTAAACAAATGCGAAGTAGTAAACCGAGAGAAATCACTGCGGCTATCTTTCCAACGTACATACTACATACGTTTACGAGCATAGCACGAATATTTACATAAAAAGGCACGAGGTGATTATTCATGAGAACACATAAGCCAAACAGTGAGAAGTAGAAACGGCAACAAAATACCTTTTTAAATGTCACCTCCATACAAAAGGCATCTTCTTTATAGATAGGTAGGGGATGACCGCCTCGTTGGTCGTGTTAGTTTGGTTGCAAGTGCGACTGCCGATCGGGAGGTCCTGGGTTCGATTCCCGGGTCGGGCACTACAAAAATGTTCTAA